>JZLH01S0098834.1:40251-61833 GCA_001188425.1 Eucidaris tribuloides
AGGACCTAATTATTCATTCGTAAACACAACGCATCGTGATGTTTAAACAAACACACAATTTGAATAGATAATTTTATATGCATAAACGGGGTTCTGGGGTGTGATGACGTGCGACTTCAAGAAAGAACAAAAGATATGAGCTTAATTTGTGTCGAGGTAAAGTTGCACTTGACTTTTATTTCGCAAAAGTAGAGTTCAAATTCATTAAGTTTTATGAGTACGATCGGTAGTTAAAAATATTACGTAAGCCCGGAAAGCAGGTGCCCGCTTTTTAGAGGTATCCATAGTGCATCTACATGACCCAAGTTTGGTTTCCATTACAGCAACAGTTGCCAAGTGTTGTGTCTTAAGAGAGTCTTGCAGGTAAACTTTAACATTTGTGACGGATGACGGACGACGAATGGACGCCATTTTACGTAAAATAAATGAATGAATACTTGTCTCCGATTTGTGAAATTATTATCATCATTATTATTTATTCGGCATAAAAGAAATATATACAAATATACAATTACAACAATGTAGACATATACATGTACCACAAAAGTACACTCCTCCGAGGTGCCTGAAAAAAAGGTAATTCAAGATTACTATCACTATCACCATCAAGATTACTAGACCTATCATCCTGACTTGGAGAAGTGTACTTCTTTGGCGACCAGAATTATTACAATATAATAACATCAGAAAAGGTCATCATGAAATCAATTAAACATAAATCATGAACAAAGGCAAAAGGTGGAAGGTAAAACATTTCTTCCTCGTCATGTCTGAGCAAATGTCATACATGTAGGCTAATGTATTTGAAATTAATTGCGTATGACAATGTTACCTCACGTGCACATTAATACCAACATAACCATCATTATAAAATAAAGAAACATAGGTTCACATGACATGTAATGCTAGCCCAGGGGCGGATGTAGGGTTTTTATTTGCTAAGGGGTGGGGGATGGGGTTGACCTAATGACGATGGGAGCATCGTCCACTAATCGCGTAGCGGCGAGTAGGGGGGGGGGGCGATTTTGTGGCTATTTTGATGTTTTCCTGACGTCTACTAACACAATACCTATATCAATTTGTGAGCGAACAAAGCGCGAGAGAAAATATTTAGTATGAGGCTGCATGGTGTCCAATAACATCTTATAATAGGGGAAATGTTTCTTAAATGATTTTTCACTTGGCAACCCAAAGGGGGAGGGGTAAACCCCCTACCCCCGTAGATCCGCCACTTTAGCCAACTCGTATCGTGTCATTTGCCGAAATGTCATATGTCAAATAGAATGCTTTCACGGTGCTGGTATATCATATCACTTTATACAGACGGCGAGACAGATCACATGCATTGACAAATGACTAAAGAATGTATCGGCCCTGAAAGCTGCATAACATCAGCGATATTTTGCTCACACCGTACAGTGGAAAATAAGAGCAACAGCTTTGAATTGTCGAAAATAATTTAGAGAATTATTGCATTCCGATCCCATGATCCGAAATAAAACACTAGGTTTCTACATTTCAATTAAAATAAGTGTGTGTCAGTATGTTATTTTTCGTTGTCATTATCACAAGTACATTAGAATAAAAGGGTAAGTATTCTTCAAATAATGATAAAAGAATGTTTTATACTTTAAACGAGTTTTGTTTCGTAGAACATAAATGGATGTTGAATAAAATTAACATCAGCCATACGCATAAATTTCATTTAAAGATTATATTTTGCGTTAAAGGTAAATTACATGATTGGGGGTAGTCCTCAACTTGGACTGAAACTACTCTAGAATCAAGTAAACTATGCAAGGATTCTCCTGTGAAAATCTTGTAGTCAAATGTTGACTCATTCTAAAATAAACAATGTCAACATCACTCGTAGCACGGAAACCTGCTGTGTGGCTCTCTATGGGGCTTATTTTTATCGTACCCGGCAAAAATAAGATACTTCTATGTTTATGCTTGATTCTCCTTAAGTAAACAAATTACAGACAAATCCTCCCAGGTGGGAGCTCCACTCCTGCTGGTGTATAGTTGGCGTATATTTCAACTGATTTGGTTCTTGAGGCATTTTCAAGTGTTCCCAATCATGTCACTAACCTTTAAAGCCCAAGTTTAGTTTTGGGGATTTTTTTTTGTATTTGAAAGCTTTATGCCTAAAGGTCATATCACACCAATAACATATTCTGAATTTCTCTCGTTTTGTTGTAATTAATTAATGAAAAATCTCGGGGGGGGGCCTCGAGATTTTCGACTATGGTTTACATTATAGCATCCAAATGGTTAATAAGGTGTTAAAGTTATCCGAGTTATACCTCATCAGAAAGAGCAGAGTCTGTACTGCAACTTTTCACCTTTCAGACCTTTAAAGGTGCAAAGTTGCTCCCGGTTTGACATTGACATGGTGCAAAGTAGAACGATTTTTCTTAGTTTTTGCGTATATGGCTGACGTAGATATTCAATTACGTTCTAGGTCGCAACCTACGAAACGAAACTCGCTAAAAGTATGAAGCATTGTTTAATCATTATTTGAAAAATATGTTATTGCCAAATGAAAAATATCTACATGTAAAAACGAAATTTACAGGGCGGGCACAAAATAACTAAAAACGTACTGTACAGCAAAAACGTGTTATATACGTGACTTTTTACTGATTATGCTGATAGGCATAAACATGTCGGGGTATAAAGCAATATTGCATTTGGTTGAATGCATGAATGCATAAATTGAACTACTTTCAGTTTAACACTCTCTCCCACCCCCCCCCAACTAATATCACTTTGCAAACACGAAATGCTGATTCGAATTCATTTACAACACTGCTTCTAAAATGCTTATAACGGATTTTTTTTTTTGGTTAAATAAAAGGCCGTTCAGAACTGTGGTAAGGAAAACCATACGTTGGATCTAATGAATTATTAGCGAAAACATATACAGGGTGTCCCGGAAAAAAAGTCCCTCTCATAGACCACAGAATACTTAATAAAATCAAGTTTTATACTCAATTAAATTTATATATTTATAAAACCCACTTAATTTTGTAGTTCCTGTGAAAATTCCAAAGGTCTCTCTTCATTGGTTTTGGCTCTAATGTAACAGCATTGCTTTCCAGCCCATTCCAAGTTTGATGAAAAGACATTCACACCACACACATACCATACCTTATTCCACGGTTTATTTAAATAACTCAGCAAATGTGTTATTTTTTTATTCACTTTTTGAAATGAAAACTATTCAAAGTCCACTTGT
Organism: Eucidaris tribuloides; assembly: GCA_001188425.1. NCBI lineage: Eukaryota > Metazoa > Echinodermata > Echinoidea > Cidaroida > Cidaridae > Eucidaris > Eucidaris tribuloides. Next base: position 43,493 of record JZLH01S0098834.1, read on the forward strand.
TGTGTTTGCTTTCACAGAGTGTCAAAGCATACGTGTTATGGTCCTGCACGACCTTCCACCTGAATTCCATTCAGGATGATGCATTGATGTAGCACTGCAAACTTGGAATGGGCTGAAAAGTACTGCTGTTACATAATAGACTGTGTATTCAAAACATATGAAGCAAGACCAACGAAATTGCCACAAAAGTTAGAAAATAAAATGGACTTTCAAAATATGAACACTAATTTCAGAATTACTTGATTTTAGATTTAATTTCACAGTCTATTAGAGGGACATTTTTTGGGACACGCTGTAGGTAGAGAATTATGCATTTCGTTTTTGTGGAAAGTTAATATTAATATACGGGGATATAATGTGGCCTCGCAAACAGCAGCATTAGCATCAACGACCAATTGTGCGGATATGGCGTTGGCACTGACGTCAGATTGGGGGGGGGGGATTGGGGCGCTTAATTGACCCCTAAATGAAATTTTATCACGTAGAGTGATGTTTATATCACTTTATGTGTATGTGTGTGTGTGTGTGTGTGTGTGTGTGTGTGTGTGTGTGTGTGTGTGTGTGTGTGTGTGTGTGTGTGTGTGTGTGTGTGTGTGTGTGTGTGTGTGTGTGTGTGTGTGTGTGTGTGTGTGTGTGTGTGTGTGTGTGTGTGTGTGTGTGTGTGTGTGTGTGTGTGTGTGTGTGTGTGTGTGTGTGTGTGTGTGTGTGTGTGTGTGTGTGTGTGTGTGTGTGTGTGTGTGTGTGTGTGTGTGTGTGTGTGTGTGTGTGTGCGTGTTCTTTTCCGACACCCAAAGTGCTTTGGCTCTTTCGTTTCTGCCCCCTAAATGATTTGGCCCATCACGCCACTGGGTATTGTGCAAAACTGTTTTCATATACATGATTGATATTTGGTTCCGGTAAATAATGGGAAATAAAATGGGATTGCATTCATTGATTCTAATACGCCGTATGTCCCATATCTGACTGTCAATTCAACGAGAACTGGCTAGATTGGAAAAAAGTCTTCAATTTAAGTCACAATGACACCAGAATCAACTTTCCTGTTTAAAATTTCTGCTGTGAAATTCTCTCTTTTTAAAAATCATAATTAGACCCCCATGATGACATTTAAATTGATTAGGTAGCTGTCTATACATGTAGGTTTAATATGTTTTAGGCTCATACCTTAATTTAATACTTGGTAAGTGAATGCTTGTTTCCCAGACGTAAACAACTTCATGACAAGTCTTACATTCCAGTTTGTGTATTGGTATATGTTTCAACTCATTTTGGTACTTAAGTTTTTTTTTATTTCCCCAAATCATGTCGCTACCTTTTAATTCTCACAAAACAAGCGCGGTTTGTCTCTTGGATTAATCATTATTTATCTATTTATCTATTCATTCAAGGAAAGGAGACAGAAGAAAATAAAATAGAGGTGAGTAAAAACAAAATCATGATTCAATCCCAAATATCTCACATTTGAAAAGGATGATAAAATTATTTCAGGAAATTTTGTTTTACTTGTATACAGTATTATTGATCATCCGTATTTGGTCACGGATGACTGCTAAGCAATCCATTTTAGTTCGGGCATTTTTCCTCGTTTTTTTTCTTAATTGTGTTTGAAGAGAATACACAGTACTGGTTGATTACTTGCAGAACAACAACATTTTAATATCAACTGCTATCAAACCTTCTGTGAACAGATGGTATTCTAAAAATGTCACTATAGTACAGGAGAGAGTAGTTGAAAACAACAGAACACTTCGTTTTGGACATATCTGTTACACAAATCCCCACTACTGACAAAGTACTAACACAGAAATCAATATGTGGGACTATGTTAATTGTTGCCATACACACTGCGTACTCAAACTGCCAATTCCTCAACTTTTTATTGCATATGAAGTGAATTAGTCCCACATTATAATGCAAATGTAATTTACTCTCAGCTGGAATATATGGAAATGTGAAATTTTGATGAAAGTTTTTTCATCATCAACCAGTACTGTGTATTCTCTTTAATTTTGCTTTTCACATTGATTTGCACCCCGGAACAGCCAGAGTGACCCCCATTCCCCATTTTCACCAAAGAACCTCCTTCTTTTGGACGCCCTTTTGGATGACCCCTCTCCCTTTTTTGTTTGCCGTTAATGCTTGTCGCATCAATTTACACCAATAGAACCTTCTTCTTTTGAAAGAGAACCCCCTAAAAAGTTTGTACGCGCCTGTCATGTCAGCAGCGGCGGATCTACGGGGGAAGGGGTAGGGGGTAGGGGTGTAAACCGTCCTTGGGCTGCCAAGTGAATGTGATGTGCAGAGAAAACGCCATCATGTTTACATAGCATTGGAAAGCACTTGGCATAAAAGTACTATTATATTTTTTATGTTATATTATATCAAAAATGTCAAAAATATAACTAAACATTTGGAGTTCAAAGCGGGCCAAAAAAATAAAAATCGTGTATAAACATAGGCCTTCATAATCTTCAATTTTTCAGCGCGATTCGTGCACCCAATAATTAGCGCGCGGAGCGCTCCGAAATTTGCGATATTTTTTCACTTTTGCCCCCCCCCCCATCTGAAAAGTGGATCAACGCCCCCTGGTCACCCCCTAGCAAAAAGCTAGATCTGCCGCTGTTTTTGTTCAATTTGGTGCAGTTTGTCCTATGATATTGATCAGAGCATTCACAACAAAACAGATTTAAAAAAATGGCCAAAAAGTGTCTTGACGTACTTTACACAATTATTGATTATTGAGAAATCACCCGTGGATGGATACAAATTACAAATATATGGCAACAAAAGGATTACATTAATTCCATGATTAACGTTAGGTTCATGATATCTCTGTTTGATTAATGATTAAATCTTAGTTTTTTTCTTTTGACGTATCCTGTTTACAAATATACCAAAACAGAACGTTAATCGGTTAATGCTTGGTGGTTGCCACAAGGACACACATTCCTGCAAAAGGATCTCGTAGTGATTTTGTAGTATACAAATTTCAGAATCCTCAACGCATAAACAATTGTGGAAGCCCCATTTAAAAACAAGGTGGTTCGCGAACCACGAGTCTCACCTGATTTCACGATCAATAAAACATGCAATAGGACCTTTTGACCCCTAGATGACCTTTGATGTAACCTTTGTACATACATGTATGTGACAATACCCAATGATCATTTGTTCCAAGTGTGAAACATTGATTGCAGAAAATAAAAGAAATGAGCAAAAGTTAAACAAAAACTTTAACATTTTCGTAACTCATATCATTTGACCTTTGACCCCAGATGACCTTTGAACTCATCATCCTCATCAAGACAAATGTGGTATTACCCAAGGATCATTTGTACTAAGTATGAACACAATTGATACAGAAATAGAGAAATGAGAGCAAGTCAAATAAGAACTTTAAAAATTTTGTAACAAGAAAAATGATCTGCACTTGGCCTCATATCATTTGACCTTTTGACCCCCAGATGACCTTTGACCTCACCATCTTCATCAAGACAAATGTGGTATTACCCAAGGATCATTTGTACCAAGTATGAACATAATTGATGCAGAAATAAAGAAATGACAGCAAGTTACACAAAAACTTTAACATTTTTGTAACAGACCAACAGACTAACAGACCAACAGGAAAAGTGATTACCAGGTCTCTGCCGAACTTCGTTCAGGCGAGACAAAAATGGCACGAACTGCATGATAGTGTTTGTTTGAATGAACAAATAAACACCCAAGTATAGGAAAATTTAGTGGTAATGATGTCGCTAGCACATAAATTAATGTCATGTGGACAAAAATTCTATAATACAACATTTTTGGGGGAAAACTGGAATGGTCGCTCATTGCTTTTCACTTTTGAAAATCAATTGATTTGAACCGTAGTTTTTCAGGACTTCATTTTTAGACCTTATCAGATACACTGGTAGCACGGGGATCATGTACGCCTCAGATTGCTAAACTGAAACACTGTTACATTACCTCTCCCGAAATACAGCAAAACATAATAATGCCCTTAGGCTATCTTTAGACACGGTATCTATGAAATCTGAAGATCAGTAATTACACAGAACTTGGAAACTGCACCAAAATGTAACATCTGTGAGACCGTGGACCTGCAGTAGGTCCATGGTGAGACTTGTGTAGCTCCATGGTTAGACTTCAGTCAAGCCAACTTAAGGCCACTTCAGGAGTAAACTTTAATCGTATTTCAGTAATCATGTATTGGTCTATAAAATAATAATCTTATATACAGATCTTTATTGTCCAATAATATGGAAATTTTGTTCGTTCGCACTTACAATATACAAATAAACAATAAAAGTAGAAAATATATTTAACATAGATAAAAAATACATTATACACATGAACAGATGAGAACATATAAGATACAGATTAATTATTGTAATACTATATGAAATTGAATTGATTGATATAGTTATAAGTATAAAAGATAGAAACTGACAAAATAAATGGAGGATTGAAATGAAAGTATTATTAAAAAAATTCAGTTTTTGAATTTATAAATAATACTTTCATTTCGGTCCGACTGGATGATTCATAACTTTCACCAAGATAATGGAGGATTGAGTTTCGGAGCATTTAGCAGAAAATGTGCAGTTAACAAAAACGCAAGTGTGGCAATGAAAAATGAATATTCTAAAATATGAAATTATGATGTCATGATGAAAAATTTGACAAATTTAGATTTACGAACGGTTGTTCTTAGTGGTTTGAATAAGATTTCAGGAGTCAAGCAAATATGCAAATACCCCATAATAGCTCACATGTATACCGAGGCGGCGCCAGGGTAAAATCTTAGGGGGGGGGACGAAAATCTGTCGGGGGAAACTTTGCCGCCCTCCCACCCCCCCAAAAACACTTGAAAATGACAGCCAAACATCATCCAACAATCGTTGGAGGGGGGGGGGGGAGAGTAGGGGGCCTACGGCGAAAAAAACTATTTGTTGCCCGCCATCATCCGATGAGGCGGTGGGGGGGGGGGGTGGTGACGACGTCCAAAACACATTTTTGCCCGCTAATTTTATTTTTTACTCGCCAAGTTTTTTTTACTGCGCAAGTAACAACAATAGGGGGGGGAGGAGAATATATATAAAAAAAACACTAAATTCCCTGTTTATTTTCATTACTTAGGGGCGGCATCCCTGCCCCCCCCTCCTGCCGCCTCTGCATGTGTATCTTTGAAGAGATCTAGTGAGGCATCTCAGAGTAAAGTGATGACCTTTAGCAATTACCAGGGTTGGCCGGTAAATACCGGGTGGTAAATACCGGGTGGTAAACACCACCTTGCTATCTTTGACAAAAATGGGAAATACGGGAAATACTGGGAAATACTATAAAAACGTTATTTCTTGAAGGATAATAACTCAAAAATTTAGAGAATGTTGTTCAGTAAGTGTGATTCGACACAAAATACAAAAAAAAAAACAACTAACTTAACTGATGGTGGGGAACTAGGAACTCATTCTGATTGGTTGGACAAATTTTCTATACAGCCAAATCAAAACTAAAAGTAGGAAAATTTTAAAATCACCTGCTCTTATTTTAGATATTGTTTTCAATCATTTCAGTCTGCTAAAATCTGAATTGTTCCATAAGTCTATTAAAACAGCATACCCCATAGACAGATATTGATTTTGTCCCTGTATATTCAGCAAGATGAGGGCCGCACCCCATAAACAAGCTACCTGTAACACCTGAATAATGTACAGTATAGTTCTGTACAGTGTGTGAAATAACACTGAATTAAATTATCAAAATTGAAAAGAGGTTTTAACAGTCTTTTCATTTGAAATTTATCAGTTCAAGGTGGATTTGTGTAAGAAAAGCCCAAATTAAGGGCATTAATGACCTTTTTAGTTGACCTTGTACAACCTTTAAAGAGTACACTGCTAAGTATTGCCCACGTATTTCCCAGTATTTCCCAGTATTTCCCAGTATTTCCCGCCTGGGTGGGAAATACAGGTATTTCCCGGGAAATTGCCAACCCTGGTAATTACTCTTTGTTACGTTCTATTGAGAGAAAAATAATGCCGTCAACCTGTGCATTCTTGAAGATACATCTCGTACGTATATGGTTTATCGTATACCTTAGCTAGCTATGCAGTTTTTTTAAATGTCTTCTTACATAAGCTTCGTATAAATGTCATTTGTTCCGCCCGTGCTAAAAGTGTCATCACGAACTAGCTTATGAGAGGTACCCTTGAGCAACAGTTAGAGACATTTAGAATGTTAAGTACGTGCTATTATGTTTCATGAATATCATTTGGCAACCAACTGCATGCATGTTGACTTACTCCTCCTCAGAAGAAGATAGGTCAGAAATCACGTTGGTATGTATCTTGGAATGTTAGCAATGCTAACAATGATACATGAATAGGCATATCAAGCCGACATCTACATGTAATGCTCCGACAATGCCTCAGTGACATTATCTACCGACCAAGTAATGTAAATTATACTTCTACGTATGGTGGTTTTCTACGATATCTAATTGCGTCGCCAATGGGTGGTGGTCACATATTCATTTGGCTTCGTATAAATGGTGTCCCTTGAAAATGTTCATAAGTCTTGATAATTATGGCACTCATCCCGAAGCGCCAGTGTATAAGCCGCACGGGAGCCAAGCAGGATACGATTGAAAATTATGGATGCTTTGTGTCTAGTTTAATGGGTTTGTAGTGCCTTGCACTGATTTGTAAACATATTCTTGCATTATGTTTAGTGAAGTTTCCAAGTTGTCAAATTTGTTGGGGGAGGGGGCAAAATGATAATTATGTTCTTATCGATGTGATACCGTTGCGCTGCCGAACTGGTACCGATCCCCAGAAAATCGGCAATTTTTGCAGCGGTTTTACATTGGCGAGCTACATCGGCTAGGTGTGACAGCGCTAGTAGTGCTTTCTCGGCGGTGTTCGGCCGATTTTCTCGCCGATGCTGATTTTGTGATTTGGTATTGCTCCATCGAGCCAAATCGGCAAGGTGAACTGGGCCTAAAACTGAATATGCACTATAGTAAACTGAAATCTGAGACTTACCTCCTTCTTTTGGGCGAACTTTCTTATCATAGGTGTCGTCGAATCCATGGCAGCTGATGGGTTAAAGAAAAGGGAGGAAATATGATTACCATCAGTGTATTTCACTTTGAATTTGATTTTATTTACCCTTAAAGGTTGATTTCCTCCATATAGTGGAGCAGATAAAAATGATATTGAGCCATAATCGTTCAGTTGATGATACAAGTATGAAATTTGGCGCAAATATAGAGTCAAGGTCACTCTTTCAGAAAAAGATCCTGGCCACGTAAAAATCCAAGATGGCGGCCATTTTCCAAGATGGCTGCTAGGTGACAACATAATTATGAGATATTTGCCACGTTTTTGTTGGATGTGGGTCAAAATTGAGTGAAATTTCAATTTTGTAATTTGGGCTAGATGTCTCATGGGAAGCAAAAGGTCACCAAAAGGTCAAAGGTCACATTGGGGTCAATGACCTTTTTGAGCCCAATGTTGAGTTTTTGAGCAGGTTTCTATTATGGTCCATAACTTTGCCCTCATTTGCATAATTGTGACCAAACTTGGGTGGTAGATGTATCATGTGAAGCTGAAGGTCACCGAAAGTTCAAAGGTCACTGGCAGGGGTCAACGACCTTTTTGAGCCCAATGTTATATTTTTTAGCAAGTTTCCATTATGTACCGTAACTTTGCTCCCTTTCGCCCAATTGTGACCAAAGTTGGGTAACGTGGTAGATGTCTCACACGAAGCTGGAGGTCACCAATAGGTCAAAGGTCACTGGCAGGGGTCAAAGCCATTTGAGCCCATTCTTAATGTTTTTAGCAAGTTTGTATGTATGCAAAACTGGGCAAGACACATTTTGGCGATCACCTTGTTCCTTGTTTACCGTAGTGACAATGTAGCTACCAATGCTACTTTTCTATGTGCCTCTAACTGAAAAATGTTTTATCTGGTCTCGTGTTGTTTTCAGAACATTAATTTCTGTATTTTTGGGTCGATTTATTTTGTCCGAAGTTTACTTCACGTGTCAAGATAACCAAAAATGGCCTCTTTAGTAAAAAAAAAACTGGTCCACGCCAGTAGAGATTAAATTTGCTTAAGTCAGACAAATATTAACATTGTCAATGTTATTACGTACTAAGATCAAGGATTGGGTTAAGGGTGAACAGCTCCAGTGGTTTACAGCAAGATAGGAAGCCCAGAAGGTAAGAATTAAAATATGGGGTTTGAAAAACACGGGTAATTCTATTGTTATGGGCGGGTTGAGGAAGCCGAGACTTTTCCGAATGGTTAAAAGGAATGATGTAGAAGATGCAGATGTGTGCAGAATGGACTACGCTACACTCTGCTCTGCAGCTGCTCCTGTGATTAAACTTGTCAGGCACCCACGGTGGATGTTGATCAACGGATGGTAAAAGGGTAATTTAGCCTTCAATTCGGACAGTGAGGTTAAGATTATGATGATGTTTTAGTTATTACTTTTGATTTGGAATATAAAGTTTGAATGATAGGCCTTTTTTAACGTCAGTTACGTTACTAAGGAATGAGGATGCAGGGTGAATAGTGTATCTCCATGGGTGAAACACTCATCATAGTTCTTATACTAGAGGGTGTTTTTTTTTTCAAAATGTGATACCTGTTGAAGTTTTTATTCAAAAGGAGAAAACAAATTACCTTAATTTGACATTGATTTTCCGAGTTCAGGAAACATAGAAAAGATGTCCCAGGTTCAAGAAAATTGGAAGAGGGAATTTGATACGTTAATTGCATCAGTGTTAAATCGTGATTTTTATTTCATGTAGCGGACCGATTGACTTTTACGTTCAAGGTGAAAGAATGTAGACATACGGGTGGTGGAAGTTAATGATTGTTTTAAATACATTTCTGGATCACCTAGACTCCTGGAGTATATATTTTATTCAGCTCTATGTTATGTCATTTGGAGAATTTGTAAAAGGCTATTAAGAGATTATTTGAGGGGAAATACTGTTACCTTGTTCAGTTCTTCTTTTTACTTTTGTTGAATAAAGGGTTAACACAATATAAGCCTGTGTTTCCATATACTTTTGTGAATCATGGTGGCCAAAACACAAAAGTGGTTGGATCAATCAAACATCTCGACATATCGTTGACGATATGTGTAGTTTGCATGACACCAGTATTTGGCAGCCATCTTGGAAAAAGGCCGCCATAATTATCTGATTTGGTTTTTTTTAATTATATTTTCTGTCGTTAAAGTCATCGTATAACACTGTTTTCAGTTAAAAAAATCTGAGCTACGTGATTCCCCATGCTACCGGTGTCTCTAATAAGGTCTAAAAATGAAGTCCTGAAAAAAATTGCAATTTAAAACAATCATTAAGTGCTTCTAAAAAGTGAAAATCTCTGAGCGACCATTCCCGTTTTCCTTCATTGACTGCTGTGTAGCAGAATTTCCTATCAGCTGATAATAAATTCATGCGCCGATTTTTATATGTACATATTTTACGAGTGGCAGCATAACTCTCTAAAGTTTTATGTTCTTGGGTGTTTATTTGTCCATCCAAACACTACCAGATATATCAGATAGCAAAGTTTGACAATTTTTCAAATAAGGCTTCCACAATGTTATACATTGTCTTTAAGGTAAAAGGTCTAAAACTCTTGAAATTCAAGTCAATTTTGGCCCACATTCAACAAAAACTTGGCAAATATCTTATAATGATGTGGTCATCTGGTAGCCATCTTGGAAAATCACCGCCATCTTGGAATTTTTCGTAGCCAGGATCTTTTTTTCTTTTTATGGGACATTGCTTTAAAAACTTGCATTGGGCTCAGAAAGGTCGTTGACCCCTGCCAGTGACCTTTGACATTTCGGTGATATTAGCTCTCTATGAGACATCTACCACCCAAGTTTAGTTACAATTGTGCAAATTGGGGCAAAGTTATTGGACATAATAAAAACTTGCCCCCCCCCAAAAAAAAATAGCATTGGGCTTAAAAGGTCGTTGACCCCTGCCAGTCACCTTTGACCTTTCGGTGACCTACAGCTTCCTATGAGACATCCATCACCCAAGTTTGGTCACAATTGTGCGAATGGGAGCAAAGTTATGGGACATAATAGAAACTTGCCCAAAAAATTAACATTGGGCTCAAAAGGGTCGTTGACCCCTGCCAGTAACATTTGACCTGTCGGTGACCTTCAGCTTCCTATGAGACATCCACCACTCAAGTTTTGTCATAATTGTGCAAATAGGGACAAAGTTATGGGAAATAATAGAAACTTACTCAAAAAACTTAACATTGGGCTCAGAAAGGTCATTGACCCCTGCCTCTGACCTTTGAATCTTTGGTGACCTTCGACTTATGCCGAAAGGGTGGGTGATGTCGCGTTAGGGTGTGTTGACGTTAACGCGAAGATTCGTCCAAAGCCCCCCCCCCCGTCTCTCCCGGTTTGGCCGAAAGGGTGCGTTGGGAGCGTTAGGGTGCGTCAGTAAGATAATACTTCCGAACGGCATAACCGGGGGGGGGGGTTTGACGAAAGTTCGCGTTCACACGATTATGCCAATTGATGGCAATCGAATCGATAATGGTACACGTACGTGCAGAGCATTTACCTCTCCAGCTAGGCGGCCGGTGTAGCGCAGATATGGTTCTTGGCACATTTGGTTCTTGGTGACAAAATCAGCCGGCTGATTGTGTTCCGAATTTTGTTCGAAGCCAACTGGCGGAAATTGTTCTCTTTGGGCCTCTGACAGTTATCGTTCTATCGTACTCGGGACATGACGTCACGCAAGATGGCGTCCGGAGAATTGGCGATCATCAAACTACGGAAATTTTCATAATTTCTCATCGATTACTTAATTTATAGATTGCATTTACAGCAGTAAATGTGTTTCAAGGAATATTCTTTGCCATAAGCCCTTACTCTTGATAAATTATTGCCTCAATTGGCTAACAACAACATTTTCGTACTTCTCGCGACGGTCTCGCGAGGGAAATGCTAGTAGTCGTACAGTCAGTGTATAGCAGGTCATTGGTGCAGGTGTAGCGTGTCCGTGCGTTGAGGACAAGGCGACTAGTGCAGTGGACACTGAATGTGTCTTTCGTGGTTGTGACTGAGGAAGTCGCGCCACTGAAGTGGAGATGACTATGCATATAGCATTATCATACAGAGACACGGCGCTGGCTTGGTCATGGAAGGTGCACGACTTATGCAGTTGTAATTAAAGTTTAATCTGGTTTGACCCGGGGGCGTGCATGAGGATGTGCACTTTGGGTGAATGAAACTAAAGTTAAGACAAAAAGAAATCGATGACATCATCACAGGCAGAAAAAAAAAAGGAGCAAATAGTCTCCCTTTTTTTGGCGAACTGCCCTGCCAGCGCGGGGGGGGGGTGCAAGCGTATCGCGCTTAGGAGTGTTACGATTCTTATGCACTTGTGATTTATAAATAAACGTGACTCTAGCACGCGGTACTATGCTTCGTCATAAAGAGTAAATTTGAGTGAAAATCACATTATTCATTCGAAATTCACTCTATTTTGACATTATTATTATTAGCCTATTATGAGTAGTGGTAGTAGTAACAGCTAGTGTAGTAGTAATAATAATAATAATAATATTATTATTATTATTATTATTATTATTATTATTATTATATTATTATTATTATTATTATTATTGTTATTATTATCATCATCATCATTATTATTATTATTACTTTATTATTATTATTTATTATCATTATTATTATCATTATTATTATCATTATTATTATTATTATTATAATTATTTATTATTATTATTATTATCATTATTATTATTATATTATTATTATTATTATTATTATTATTAGTTACACATTATTTTCATTATACGAGTATCATTACTTAACCATCCACCTAAAGTGCAATGAACGAGTCAATCGCAGGATTTTTTTTTCCAAAAGAAATAAGAAATCCTCAAATTTCCAATGCTTTAAATTGATTGAAAATACACTATTTTAACGTGCAAATTGGCAATGTTGGACAAAAAAATATTATAAAACAGTTTTGTTTTATTTGAAAATAAATAAAGACTGAAAATAGACCCTATATTTATTATTTATTATAAACACACCCTTTCGGCTAAACGGGGGGGGGGGGGGTTTGGACGAAAGGTCGCGTCTTCCAGTCAACGCGACGCGACGTGGCACTTCCCGACGCACCCTTTCGGCCAAACCGGGGCGGGGGGGGGCTTTGGACGAATCTTCGCGTTAACGTCAACACACCCTAACGCGACGTCACCCACCCTTTCGGCATAAGCCGTGACCTTCAGCTTCCTATGAGACATGTACCATTCTAGTTCAAAGTTGAAATTTACTCAATTTTGACGCACATCCAACAAAAAAACCTGGCAATTATCTGATAATTATGTCATCTGGCAGCCATCTTGAAATTTTTCATGGCCAGGATCTTTTTCTGAAAGAGTAAACTTAACTCTACATTTTTGCCAAATTTCATATTTGTATCATAAATTGAATGATTCTTAGGGTTATCTGCTCCACTAATACTTTCATGTCAGATTCAGTGAATCAATAACATCTTTAGAAATCCAACATATCCAACATTAAAAGTGTTCAGGAGATATATGATTTTTCAAAAATATTTGAGCAAATCTGCATATTGCCGTCTGTGCGTAGGCAATTCTGCTCCCGTTTGTGCATACAGTGACGACCGAAAGTATCGTCACGTTCCAAACGCGTTCGCTGAAACGCGTTTCATGAAACGTTGTTCAAACGCGATGAAACGCAAAGCCAGCGTAGTAGATGCGTGCCTTGCGTTCATTGAAACGAATGGCGTTTCTGGGATCGCGTTTGCACGCGTTCGGAACGTGACGATACTTTTGGTCGCCACTGTAAGTCCAACTCTCTATTGACTTTTCAAATAAACCTCTAACCATATTAGTAATAAAGTATAAAAAGAAAACGATAATATCTCTTGAATGGCTCGATCAAATTGTCAATGTTGAATTTATGAAAATGTTCATAATGCATTGAATCAACATTAATATTTATTAAAACGTATCCTTTAAGCATTCTATACATTCTGTTCATTGGTAACATGTAAACATTACACGCGTACAAAGATTCAACAAAGTACATCACTTCACTGTGCCAACAATAAGGACATAAACTTTAAGAGAAAATGGCAATTCCATAAGTAATTTTTATGTGAAAACAAATCATTAAAAAAAACACAGAGCGGTTCAGTCAGGGATCTGAATATGACACTCGACACTTTGACCCACAGGTGTCGATCCTGGGGATGGGGAGATTGAGGGACAGTCGCCCCATGAAAATATTTTATGGGGGACATATCGTTTTGCCCCCCCCCCGATAATTTTGTCAACTTAAAACGTTGATCAACTGTATAATGCAGTAATATGATTAAAAATTAGAGCACGAACTACAAAACAATTAAACCTGGAATAAAAATACGAAACTTGCGCAATTTCAAATTTTGCGGCGCAAACTTTTAAAGATCGGAATTTTACGCGCGGAGCGCCTCGAAAAAATTTCACTTTCCCCCTCCCCAATTCGAAAAATGACACCGCTGTTTTGACCAACGGGTATAATCTTTTAAGAATTCTTGTACGATATAAATAACAAATGATGCAAACAGCTGATATTGGGAATTCAGCTATTGTAGTTGTCAAATGCATCAACGTGCTTCCTAAAAAATGAAATTTTAATTAATTAGATATTATTCTGTGATGCTGAGTTCACGAATAAACAAGCGTTTGGATATACCAGTATCATAATGAGGAATGTCGATACTGCGCTTGAATGCCACTACCTTTATGGAAATTAATTCGGATACAATTCTCGTAGAAAGGAGACTAACTGATCCGGCGCTCTGTTGTTCATTGTAATCAATGAATAGCTCGATTATGTCCTTGAAATTAGGCATGCAGAACGCACTTTACTCCACAAACCCAGTAATAACTATTGCTACAAACGTACCAGGGGCGGCTATATAAAAGAAAATCAAATACGTTACCAGGTTGAATGGTGCATGAGCCGATTTTTTTTTATACTAAAATTAAAGTTCATTATCAAATCATCAAGAGTCGTGTTGCACCTAAGAAACAGTGTTGCAGGAATCATCCAAGTCTTATTTGTGTAAACATTTTCACTTTACGGAATCATTTCGCCTCAAGCACATGGTACATGTGTTTTACAGCTGAATTTGTAACATGAGAAATAACAAAAAAAATCGCGGGTCATTTCCCCCCAGTTCCGGGCATTTCGGAAAGAGAAGTGAATCCGCCATTGTCTACTATGAAATTGTTGCCTTTCGTTTGCTTAATATTACTATGAAAAGTCATGGGCGTTCCATTATGAAAACTACTTTAATGTTACAATGTTGATTTTAAAAAATGGTTTCTATATAGTTCACGGGTATTGTGCAATGTATTAATATTATTTTATTCAGTTTATTTCCACGATCAGCTCTTTCTACATGATGTATGTTTGTGCGTCATAATTTTGGACTGTGGCATTATTTGTGTGTATGCGTTCGTAACATTTCGTGTGTTGAATAATGGTGGATGTATTATTCATTTATAACCCTGTAGTGTTTTTGCTCGTGGAGCTCGATTTTTTCTAATGATAGACAATATATTAAATCTTGAATGTTAAAGGGAAATGGCAAGATTGGAAGTAGTCATCATTTTAGGACACAATGCTCTCAGAATCAAGTATACTGTTTAAAGTATCTGTTGTAAAAAAATTATAGTCATATATTTCCTCTTCTTGTACAATTATCATTACAAAATTATGCAACGGTGAAATTTGGTGAGCGGCTTTCTATGGGATCAATTTCTATCAGGACCAGAGATGAATCAATACTGGGAAATTAATGTTGTTTCTTCTCAAGTAAAAAAAAAATCGAGACCAATCCTTCCAGCCTCGATATACACTATAGCCAGTGCATCATTGGTATATGCTTGAACTCATGTGGTACTTCAAACATTTTTTTTTTACTCTCGATCCATGTAACTGGCCTGAACAATCTTCAACAATTCCCCATCAGCAAGTATGTGATCTGCATTTTCAAATGCCATTTCGAGAAATTCCACACTGAACTCTATTGAGCTGAGGTCAAATCAATAACTTTTTTAACAATCGAATCCTGAGATGTAATTATTGAAAGTGAACGGTTCCTCTCAGAGGTGGTATAAATTTCAACGTACTTCCAATGAATACCCCCAAGAAAGCCCCCAGTTTAAATGTAGGGCAATTTAAAGAACAAATTTAACCATTAATGTAGGAAAAAACATAGCAATAATTTGTTCACTTCTCATTTTGTTTCGAATTTACTTGATTT
This sequence comes from Eucidaris tribuloides, assembly GCA_001188425.1. Lineage (NCBI taxonomy): Eukaryota > Metazoa > Echinodermata > Echinoidea > Cidaroida > Cidaridae > Eucidaris > Eucidaris tribuloides. The sequence continues at coordinate 58,870 of JZLH01S0098834.1, forward strand.
ATATTGAGTAAGCCATTTTTTATAAGTGACTCACAATACATGCATATAGCTGGAATTTATAATTCTCGTTCACAGTCTACATGTATTTCTGGTAATTTATCTGTATGTATTATAGTTTATGTAGATATGCAATTTTTAGTTAATAATTCATTGCTCGAAATTTGTTTTCCTCGATGTGATAATCATTGTACACTATTCACTATTTTGTTGGTTTGCGTGTGATTCGATTTAAATTTACACAAGACCCTCTTGAAAAACAATGTGTTTGCTCGCTGAATGAGGCAATCTAGCCGTATATTTTATTAGTTTTGTAGTATACTCACGGAAATCAATACTATCCCATACCATACATGTAATTACGGTCAAACATACAAGCTGTTGCTGTAGACTCGTGCTATTGGTCAAATAACATCATTGCCGTCTTGTTTTCCTCAATGCAAATAAAAATGTCATGACAGCTATAATGTGCTAAGCTACAAATGTCGTAATTAACAGGTTCCTATGATTGATGCTTAATAATCTACCAAAATACCATGTTAACAGTTTAGCAATATAAATTTATGGTATCCTTGGATATTCCACATAAACGTAACTTAAACCACGGAATATGCATGATGAAACTGTATGACAAAACGATATCGTTGAATTTGTGTATTTCTACACTCAATACGTTACGTTCGGCATTCGAATTTTGATTTATTTCTGAATTGTCTTGGATATGTCAACTAGGTTTGTAAAATTGATCCAGCAGTCTATTGATTTTCCACGTTATTACAAGACCACTGAAATATGACTTCAAATTTATTCTACAAGTTGGCATTATACTGCTGGAAAAATATTTCTGGAGACCCCAAAGGTAATACAATCTTACTCCCCTATACTAGTATATCATTCGGTTAACAAATATATCTGGGAATTATCTCACTCTAATAGATTTTTGATATTATTATGTATCACAAATTATTTGAAAAAATCCTCCAGAGTTTTGAGTGCCATTTAGTACTAACCCAATGAGCACGATAGTAAAAACTTTGGGAACATATAAAAATACTTTTTTCTTTCTAAGATCTTGTAAACGTAATTATTTACAAGTCATCAAGCATTCATGTTACCAAACTTCCGAAAGTCTCGATACAAAGTGTAATTTAGAGGATATTTCGAACTACCGAAGGCGATTACCTTAAAATAACACACTTGTGTCATCCCGTTATTGCACAAATCGAGCAAAATCACAGAGACACCCCAAACAAATTTGATTAAATGTGATTTATAGCAACGTTTCAAAATTAGACTATACTCTCTTTGATTTGATGTTTAAAAATACGGTGAGCTCAATGTGATCAGTCTTGCTGAAGTTGGAAATGTACATCAGACCATTTCTCTTATAGCATGTATATCGTGCAATTGTATCGGTTTATAATTCCTGAATAATTATGACCTAGTGTTTGGAAACTATATTCGATTGTGTTGCACAAATACTTTGTAGCTGGTAAAATCGCGCCTCGGCCACAACCTTGAAAAGCGTCACGAAAGTTCAATCGCATGTAATAACTAGCAAAACAAAGGCAATTAAACAAAATCAGCTTGCATAATCATAAACACTGCTCAAGTGAACTTATTGCTATACCGAAACGTAATAGTGAAATTTCAGGCTGTTCCCAGGGTTTTTTTATAACTATTTTTGTGTTTTGATTTTCGCCATCTGCAGAAATATACCGTATGTGTGAAATTCCCATACTCCAGCAAATATGACACTCTCTGTATTTTTAAGATCGCAACTGCTGATCTATAATTTGATGGTTCTTTTTTCTGACATTTTTTGTTGAATTTATAGATCTACAGTTGCGATCTTAAAAATACAGACAACGTCATATGAACAAATTTATTACATCATATTTCACCTCTCCAAATAATCTTTTTCATCTACCATGGTGAAAAATGCAGTAAAGGGTTAAGTGTTTTTTTTTCTTTTTATAAGACCATTTACCATGTCACGGCGCCCCTGCTTGAACTCAGTGACTTAACAGTGAAGTACACTGCATTAAAAACAAAACCTGGTGATCAACTAGTACTTAGAGAAATTCCATATGAGAAGAGGCTGCAGGTTCTGTATTATTACTACGTTCATTCACTCTTACGTGTCTTCATACACTTAAAATTTATGCTTATATGAACCACTACGAGAGAATGTCTGTATCCTTCTTGTCGCCTGCACCGGCGCCTGCATGCCTTAGGCTTTGGGACACTGTGCCTTACAACGTCAAAAATGATGGAATTTAATCATGCCAATTTACAATGGGTTGAGCAGATAGCCTGAGTTTAATGGTAAGAAATACATACCCGACATGCCTTAGTCAACATTGGGGTTGTGGCAAATTAAATGACAATACAATTACCAAGTAAATTGCATAAAAGATTCCTGTTTTCAAGAAAAAGGGAAGAAAAATGGATCATATAAAGCATAATCATAGAGACTAAACATACATGCGATGAACTTAGATATTTTTTAGTTACATGTAGTCTGATTTCTCTGTTTATTATGTACTTTGTTCAATATATAGCCTAAAACCGTGTAATCACACAGTATTAGTATGAGAATACGTAATTAATATAAATAACTCAAAGAAAAATACATACCTCTCCAATAATGTAACCGTTGTCCCAAAGATGATAATAAATACTATTAAATTGTTCATCTTGCTGTGGATGCGAACGGTTCACGCGCTATACCGTCTGCGAGCTTCGGGCTGAATGACATGTGATTATGTTGGCCAGTGCGCGAAAGACACTTGTACACATTGTGATATATGGTTTAGAGCGTATTGCGTTAGATAACGGCAATGGGGACGGTGTAAGAGCGGGAACAACAACAACAAAATATAACGTGATATCTGCATCTAAAGCACACGTCTGAATTATTTTACTATATAAATTGTTGCCTTTTTTATCTGGTTGATTTTAAAA
>JZLH01S0098835.1:15616-26517 GCA_001188425.1 Eucidaris tribuloides
ATGGTCAACGATCCTTTTCTTTCGCCGCCCCTTTTCTATGGAACAATTTACCCCTTCACGTACGCAATGCTGGAACAGTGAACATTTTCAAAACTTTGTTAAAAACTCATTTATTTCAGCTTGCCTACCTATAATGTTCACATTTACATTTTGTACATTATCTGTTTTCGTGTTATCTTGCTATTTGTAACTTTGAATTTGCCTGTATAATTATGTATTGCTTTTTGAGTATCTCTTTCAGCGCATAGAGGCTTTAGCAATTTGCGCTATATAAATTTCTTGTATTATTATTATTATTATTATTATAACTTGGGAACCCCCGATCGGATTTTGATGTTACTAGGATCAAATATGTTTTATGAGGCACCAATGAACTGATTAGATTTTGGAGCTGAAAGGTCAAAGGTCAAAGGTCACCGGGCCTTAAATATGTCTGATTTGGGCTCGTTACCGCGATAACTTGAGAGCGGCTGGTCGGATTGCCATTTAACTTCGGTGAAGTATGTATTATGAGGCACCAATGAACCGATTACATTTTGGAGTTGAAAGGTCAAAGATCAAAGGTCGCCGGGCCTAAAATATGTCTGATTTGGGATCATTACTGCGATAACTTGAGAGCGGCTGGCCGAATTGTGATGTAACTTGGGTGAAGTATGTATTATAAGGCACCAATAAACTGATTAGATTTTGGAGCTGAAAGGTCAAAGGTCAAAGGTCACAGGGCCTAAAATATGTCTGATTTGGGCTCGTTACCATGATAACTTAAGAATGGCGTGTTGGATTTTGATGTAACTTGGGTGAAGTATATATTATACAGCACCAATGAACTGATTAGATTTTGGACCTCAAAGGTCAAAGGTCACCGGGCCTTAAATATGTCTAATTTGGGCTCGTTACCGTGATTACTTGAGAGCGGCTGGTCGGATTGTCATGTAACTTGGGTGAAGTATGTATTATGAGGCACCAATGAACTGATTCGATTTTGGAGCCGAAAGGTCAAAGGTCACCGGGCCTAAAATATGCCTGTTTTGGGCTCGTTACCATGATAACTTAAGAATGGCATGTTGGATTTTCATGTAACGTGGGTGAAGTATGTATTATGAGGCACCAATGAACTGATCAGATTTTGGAGCTGAAAGATCAAAGGTCAAAGGTCACCGGGCCTTAAATATGTCTGAGTTGGGCTCATTACTGTGATAACTTGAGGATGACTTTTCCAATTTTGATGTAACTTAGGAGAAGTTTCTAATATAAGGCACCAATTTATTGATTCGATTTTGGTGTTGAAAGGTCAGAGGTCAAAGGTCACAAGGCCTCATGTTCGAATTAAGCTCATTGTCATGATAATTTAAGAACTGCTTAAATTGGATTTTACTGTAACTTGGTCAAGGGTCACATAGGCTTATGCTTATTCATCTAATTGGTCTTGCTACCATGGTAACTTGAAGCTTTTCAAATTACATCAATTGAATTGGAGTGCGGACTGCGGGGGCATACCCATCGACTGCGCGCAGTCGAGCTGCTCTAGTTATATCCTGTTTATTTAAATGTCATTGACTGTGATGTTACTGTCTGTACAAATAAATATCAATTACATGAAAATGTCCTTACTGTGAGTTGTATCTGCTATGATTGTAGTGGTGATATCTTTCCATTTAATTATACTGCTGATAACAATGAGTTAAAATGGTTAGTATACGAGTATTTTAACATGAACTCCAATTTTAATTACGATAGATTTCAGTCATTAATCATTGATCCATTTTCAATAAATGATAAAGCTGATGACAAGTAAATACTTGTATACTAGTGATGTGGAAGCTACATATCCTTTATCTCAGAGTAATTACTATACCCATGACACCTTTCAAACCAAATTTAAGAACTTTTATTACAAGTTATCTCTCATTCATCTAAATTCAAGAAGCTTATGCCACAATTTGGATCAGTTTGAAGAATTATTGATGTGTCTTGACATCCCATTTTCAGTGATAGGAATCTCCGAAACGTGTTTTACACCAGAAATGGAAATTGCATCATTTGATATATAAAAAAACTATTCCTTCGTACACACATCTCGTGATTCAAAAGTAGGAGGAGGGGTTGATATGTATATTTGTAACATTGTGATTTTAATCGTAAGGCATGAAAAAGTTCTTTATATGATTCGTCATTCATTGAGATAGTGAATGACAATGCCAAGAATATTGTAATAGGTAACATCAAGATCCGCCAATACAGAAATATATTCCTTTAGTAGTAAAAGGGATCCACCTTTCTCTACTTTAAGCACCAAAGACAAGTTGTTATAAATCATGGGAGATTATACCATTAATCTGTTAAATAAATAATCATAGTAAGACTGATACGTTTGCTAATGTCATGCATTCTCATAATTTATTTCCTGTCATTATCAAGCCAACTCGCATTTCTCATAAATCAGCCACACCCATAGACAATATTTTCACCAATGCTATTGATACAAATTATAAAGCAGTCTTATTTATTCAGATGTATTAGATCATTTGCCCATGTTTTTATATTAGTTGTGACACTTTGTTGAACCCATCGAAGTAAAAAGTTTGTTTTAAAAGATTAATTAGCAAAAAAAAAAAAAAACCAATCGAAAGCTTCAAACAAAAACTGAGTCTTACCAATTGGAATATAGTCTATGATGGTGCTGACACTAATTCTGCATATAACTCTTTCATATAATGTTAACAATGATTTTTTCCCCTTCAAAGAACAAGGTTGGAAATACCAAGAATTTGTATAAACCGTGAATTACTTGTGGTATATTAAAATCTATTCGTAAGAAAAATCAATTATTCAAGAATCTTCAAAATCACAAAGGCTCTGAATGAAATAAGAAGAAAACTTATAAGAAATATAGGAAACACAAAGATAAACTGACAAAGGTTATTATGATCTCCACAGAAATCTTATTATGAATAAAAAGTTCAGTCCGTTAACTGCTAATATGCAAAAAAACTGAAAAGAAATTAATTATCTTTTAGGGAAATCCAATGGAAAATCATTACCAAACAAATTATTTCATGATGACATTTTCCTTAATGATAAAATGCAAAAGCTTTTAAGCAATTCTTTCGCAAATTTGGAGAAGGGCTAATTTGCAAGAGACATTCCAAACATAAAATTGACAACTATTTATCCAAAACAATTTTAATACAATGTTTCTAAAACCAACTACTGTAACAGAGGTAGTAAAAATATGTTCATCGTTAAATCCTCATATTCTTGCGGATACGATGGCTTCATACCACGTATAGCCAAAGAATGTATTAATGTATTTGCATCTCCTCTTTGTTTTATATCTAATATGGCCATTGAGGCAGGGCAGATTGCAGATTCTTCGAAAGCTGCAAAAATTGTACCAATATATAACAAAGATAATCCACAAAATACCAGGAATATTATAGACCAGTGTCTATCCTACCATTTTTTCGAAAGTTTTAGAAAAACAATGTTTGAACATCTTTTTTCCTTTTTGGTCCCGAAATCATACGCGTAAGTGTGTGTGTGTGTGGGGGGGGGGTGTTTGGGGTATTCAAACACCCCCAAACAACCCCCTTTTCCGGGGGGGTTGGGGTATTCAAACACCTTTTTCACGGAAACACCCCTCTTTTTTCGTCAAAAGGGGGTGTTTGAAAATGTGAAATAACCATGCATGAAAACATGACAGAAATTTTGATTTTATTTTGGATCTTGGATTTGGAGAATAAGAATTTATCCCCCCCCCCCTCCCCCGCTGAGAGAGTTTTAGGCGACTGGCGTGACGGGAATTTTGGACCTTGGATTCGGAGAAAAACAATTGTCTCCCCCCCCCCTCCCCGGCTGAGCGAGTTTCCGGCGGCTGACGTGACCGGGAAAAAACTTAGGATTTGGCCGCGGATGAACACCCCCTTGACAAATTCCTGCGTACGCCTATGCCCACAATGATATTTTGATTCCACAGCAGTTTCAACTAAAAAACAAATATTCAACTGTCATGCCCATTTGCTTTATGCATGATCATATTATGCATGAAATTGATAAAGGCAATTCTACTATTGGTATTTGGGGGATTTGTCAAATGCATTTGACACCGTTGACCACTCCATTCTTCTTAAAAAACTTGAAACTTATGGAATTAGAGGTCATGCTCTGATTCCGTTTAATAATTACTTATTTCATTTAAGCAATATGTAGTAGTCTACGGTGTCAAATCCGATCTCATGCACGTTGCCTATGGTGTAGCTCAGGGATCGGTTCTTGGTCCTTTATTATTTTTTGTTATATTTAAAAGACATTGTTAATTGTTCTAAAATTCTAAATTTCACCATATTTGCAGATGACACCAATGGACACTTTCCCACAACAATATTTATTATTTGATTGCATTCTTAGATATTGAACGGAAAAGGGTTGAAGGATGCTTGCAATCCAATGAACTCCCTTTAAATGTTGATAAAACAAAATATATAGTTTTAGAGCAAAAAGTAAAGTCATCCTTCTGGATACTTCTAATCGTTGCATGAACGGCATAGCATTGCATCGGGTAATTAATAAAAAAAATAGGGATCAAAATAAATCAATTTCTATCTTGGAAACCTCACATTGATGACATCTGCAAACGTGTTATTAAAAGCGTTTGTATTTTGCAAAGATTAAAATTTATTTTATCCCATAAAACTATGTTAACATTATATGATAGTCTTATTTTGCTTCTTCTTAATCTGGGAAAATAATTGTATATCTGAATATGAAAACAACCCAACAAGTCCAATTTTTTGCCAAATTGAGTTAAACATGGAAAATTGTTGCTTACATTTGGGCTCATCTTGTGTATAAATGATAAATTGTAATTCACCCCGGAAGTGCCACAAATAAAGGAGTGAAATCTAGTATGCATATAAGAATGGCCCAAGTCCAGGACTTGGGTCATTCTTATATTCATATTATAGCGCCCTCTCTCTTTTTAGAAGACATTTTACTGTAGTAACTTACTATGTATACGATTCAAAGACTGACCCAAGTCCATATGATACAAAAAAGACCCAAGTCCATCAAATAAAAGGACACACGCCCCCACCACTCACGTGAAGGTGAATTATGATAAAAAATGTACAATTAAACTTGTATTAACGATATTGTCTTATATAACATAGTCAAATATAATTTTATTGGAAATGTTTAAACATATTTAGTTTTTCCTGATTTACTCAAAATGACCTCCCATGGACTTCGGTCATTCTTATATTCATATATTCAATTTTAAATCCCACTTAGTTAAATTATTTCTTACTCAAAAAGGGCAATAAGGACTATATGTAATGTCTGTTATAATTGCCATACCAAACCACTTTTCATAAGTGCAATATTTCGAATGTATATGATCTTGTCACTTTCAATACTTCAATTTTCATGTATCAGTATAAATTAATTCCTTGCCAAATATTTTTAAAGACTTATTTACAATGTATTTATCATACCATAATTGTTCTACTCGTTGTCATTCAAACTATCATCAATATTTTGCAAGAATAACAACTAGTCAGTTTTGTTACGATAAAATGGAACAGAAACTTGGAATAGTTTAGACAATGATATTGAAGCTAGTACCACTCTTGGCGGATTCCAAAACTGTTTGCGTAAAAATATGCTCAAACAATATGAAACTGCAAACCCGGGTATTTAAGAATATTGATAGTTCGTAATTTTTATCTCGTTTTGTGTTTGTTTTGTACAAGTATGTGGTGTGTGTGTTTTTTTTTGGTGTCATTTTGATGTAAGGGATTTTTATGTTTTTACTGAGTGTAGATTTGCTTGTACTATTTATTCCACGATAGGGTCCTGCCTATGAGCACCCAGCGTTAAGAAGGAAGTTTCCCGCGTTGCAGATTTTCCGCAGAAATCACGGAATCTGAGGTACAACGCGGAAAAAAAAATCATGCTTAAAAATTCCCCCAAAGTCAAATTTATAAATATTTATAGAATAAATAAAACTGATCCCCCCCCCAAAAAAAGACTAATAAAGTCCAATGTAACATATTCATTTGACCAATCAGATGAGAGCATTTTGCTAAGCTAGTCTATGATTCAGACATAATGCCACACAGGTGGGATTTTTTGTCTTTTGATAATGCAATCTAACGCTTATTTACTCATTGTTTCTGTAATCAACATAGCTTGATTTTGACCCCCACAGTTATACAAATGACTGAAGAGGGATATCTGTCACTAGGCTACCCAATGTTTATTCGTATCATAGCTCACTTCTCAGGTGAGCTATTGCGAACGCTTTTTGTCCGTCGTCCGTCGTGCGTCGTGCGCAAACTTTTATACATTTCCATCTTCTTCTTTAAAACACATGGACGGATTTAGGCCAAACTTTGCAGGAATAATCCTTAAGAAGTGGACAGGTAAGGGTACACCTGGCCCCCAGGCCAAAGGCCAAATAAGGTCAAATGTTAACATACTAGGGCATAGTATGGCTATCTTCTTGTTTTTATAAAAGAAATTGATGACAGCATTTAAAGGGAGAAGGGGCCAGCAACTGACAGGCATAAGTTAAGAATAAAAATGACATGGTGAGTATTGTGAGAATTATGGTACATGCTGACAAAAACAGCCTTAATAAGGAGTACTGTGTGATACTCACCCTCATCAAGGCCCTATATTAGTTAATTTGTGTTTATTTTACGTCTTTGTAAGTTTTGCCCTAAGACAAATCTTGCAGAAACAGCTATAGGGGAGGAGCTTATCAATTCAAACAGTGCATATACAGTACCACGGTGCGGCTAACACACGTAGCGTGGCATGCATCGGTCACGTATAGTCATCTCCCTGCAGTGCACGTGCAATCTAATTGGTTGGCAAGAACTCAAATATTTTCTTAACTTATGCCTGTTAGTTGCTGGCGCCTTCTCCCTTTAACTGAACTTGGAAAAATCAGCTATTATGTCAAGGGGATGCAAAGTTTTTCACCTGGTTGATGTGGCTCCGTTGGTGCCTAGATATCAGGCTCGAAGAGACAAAACCATGTATAATTCATGTATTCTCTATGGTCCTAACAGAGAGTTTGCGAGACCTCGGGTGAGCGTTGTGCCCCTTTAATGGTTGCGTAGTGCCTGGAACCTTTATATACGCATCCTTGCATAACGTTTCATGAATTGCCATTCATTGGCGCATGTAAAATGTCACTGGAAATAGTGCTACTTACGAGGGTTGGTGATGATAATGGTACAGTTTGCTTCATTGAGACACCCGTCCGCTACGAGGAGCGTCACATTTGAATCTCCAGGTGGAAACTTGTGACCAGTAAAGCCTCGCATTGGAAGTGAATTAACATTTCTAGCGATACCACTTGGATCTGATGCAAAGAAGTCAGTATTTCTTAAGAATTCCCTGAGAAAATATTGTGGAAATGCGGCATCGGTTGTAGGGTTGTTCCTTGTAGTACAGTTGAGTTCAGGCGGTGTCATATCTGTAAAGAAGTGCGAGCCCAAAGGAAAAAAAACAAATAATAAACTTTTTAATTTAAAATTATGTTTCAAAATTCAGTACGGTAGGGCAGTAATAATTTCCCTTGGAGAGTAAAAATCAAATTTCTCGGACAGTGGTCTATGCAGAACGGGGATATTACTGAAATCGTATGTCGTCTCCAACTTGTTAATGTCATCACATGGAACAACTGATTAGTTTGTGTATAACATATTATTAGAATGCGATAAACACACACACACACACACACACACACAGAGTGATAATTATATTATTCGACGTCAAACGTGATCTATTCTATTAAATTTTGAAGTCGTGTCATTGTTAGAGTTCGTTTCCTTGATTAAAGAACTCGCCATTAAAGACCATAACAAAATTTCGATACATACATTTCACGCAAAACTGAATAGTTCGTATAACGCATGAATGAACAAAAAACAACTAATCGACACGCATTAGAAATATAGGAGAAAATCAGGCAGCTAGAGAATAAGTACTTCAATAAGTATTTCTGTTGATTTTGGTAAAGGATAGGTTAACATTCTTATGAAATGAAGAAAAGAACATATTATGTTATAGGCCCCAAGGTACTGATCGCAAGAATAAACAGAATTCTCAATATTGTCAAGTTGCCTGTGCGAAATCATTGCAACGTGAGCCCTGCATATGGTCTAAACTAAGGTGTACGAGTGATTGTTTAAATTTACCCTTGCAGTAATGTGCAATTCTCGCGTTTCGCAATACCGTGCACCACCGACGTCCAGCCCGGACAGGCTATATTTTCAACTTCCAGGTCCACATGCACCACTGAATTGCACTACAACACCACTTACATTCCATGCAAAGTATTTGAGATTTGTGTTATTGTTCCCCCACATATCAATGTCTTCTCTATCAAAATGTTTTGAACATAGCCGAGAACGAGTTGATATTTTTCAACTAGTCATTGGTACCCTTGCACTTGCCTTCACGACGGATTAGCCCTTATTTCCACCTCGCCACGGCTTGGGCTTTTCGTTGCAGTCGCCATCCACGGATACACGTTGAGCTTTCTTTCAGCTTTGACGTATGTGAAAAGCATTGAGGCTGCTTCGCATATTAAACCCGTGACTGATATTATGTATATACAGTGTGTCCCCCAAAAATGGTCCAATCGAAAATTATATTTTTTAATATAAAAATCATATACAATCGAGTCAAGTTGGGTATTGTCATGAAGCTAAAACACTATACTTTTTGAGTGCAGTTTATTTCATTTCATTTGGTTGAGTCAGTCCTGAGATATATTGAATTTTCTGCAATGACGCAAAATCGCGTTGGTCCCACTATACACTTTTAATATGTATGTAGATCTTACACGTTGTTTAAACAATCTTTTGACAAAGCAACCATTAAAAGGTGTGGGAATTATCGTGAAATGGTTTAGTGATCATTAAAAAAATATATAGGAAACACTTTGAGGTTGCTTTTCTTTTAATTTCTATAAGAAAGAGTAAACAACAGAGATGTACATGTGCGGTGCACTTGAAAACAGTGTGAATGTTCAATAACGGGATGGCTGCACAGCAGCGGCCTTCCTTTGCATATAAGGAGTAAGAGTTTATGGCCTTTTAACATCAAGAACCACAAAGTATCTCATATGTTATCAAGCATAAATGTTTCTGTGGGTTCTTTCATTATTGTTTTCGTAATTAATTTGTTTGATATTCATTGTAATTAACGTATTCTGCTTTGAAGTGTCATTATTGATTTTCACCATCAACTCGAAAAGTGGGACAAGTGCGATTTTGCCTAACTGCACAAAAGTAATTATAACTTTTGATTTTTAAAAGTAAATTAGATGGGATTGATTTTATCAGAAAAAAAATATTCTGCTTCAACAGTGGCGTACTGTGGTTCAACTCATTGAGGGGGCACCTAGTCGCTCACCCGAAATTTCCATTTCAGATAGTGGATTTAAAGCGCTGCGTACACCAAGCGTACGAATATAGACTATAGAGTTATAGGGCCAACTGGAATGTTAGAGGCCGGGGCTGTGTGGCATTTGGGGGGGGGGGGTTAAAGTGTAACCAATTTCAGTAATTTTGAATAGAAATATTATTATTTATTTATTTTACAGAAATAGGTCCTATATTTTCACTTATGTATTTCATTTAGTTAAAAGGGAACTCCGTGAGCGAGCGGTCTAGGAAACTTTGAAACTCTAAGAAGAAAATTACGCTTTGTGGTGTATTCTTTCGAAGTAATTTGAAGTGTGAGCAGAAGCAGTATTAGGCCTTTGTAAGTGTTTATTCAGGTCGGTATTTTTCGGGGGGTGCGAAGTCAAGAAAACAAACTGCTGATACAATGAGGGCCAGGGGGCACTGTTATTACAAGTTGTACCCCATGCACGTGTGTGAAAAAAAAACGCGTGAAGGGGGTTGTTTTTCAAGGTCGGGTGATGTAAATTACGCACGTACAGTGAAAAGGGCAACAAAATCACCAAACACAGAAAAAAAGGGTATACTTTTAGCATGCTTGTTTATGGTATTCAACAGAAGGTTTACTTTAAAAGGGTATCTCTTCATACTTGAATTGTTTAGGGTATTTAAGATCGAATGGTAATAACTTGTTAAGGGGACATTTTTTAAAGTCCATACACGCGCATGGTGTTCGCCTTATAATGACACTGCCCCTTCCAGGAATCAGGGGTTGCAGAATCTTCTATATGCTGGGGAGGGAAGGACTATCCTAATATATGGGATTGAAAGGCCCGACTTAGATTCTCTAGAGGGTCCCAGGCCGGAGGTCAGGGGGCGCAGCCCCCTGAAGCTCACGGGTTCTGTTTCTTGGGGCTATTTTGATTCTTTGCTAACACTATTTTTCGTTAAAGATTGTGTTATTCATTTGCACGTCAAAAAACATCTAAATGAATGAAATCAGCTGAAATCATATCCAATGTGAAGATTAATATGAATAAACACCTCTCATAGAGATTGGGGTAAAATATTGAGTTTTGGTGAAAATCTGGACGGTTAAACTTCATCCTTTTTCAAATTACTCAGAATCCTTTTCAAAAAAATGCGCGACGTCAAACGTGCACGTGCCGTTCCAAAATTGTCCGATCAGCCGTTAGCCAAAGGTCGTGCGGTGGTTAGCCGTTTAACCAATCAGTGCGTTCCGCCGGTCTTGCGACAATACACATAACCGCGATTCGCAGTTTGAGCAAAGTTGAAACTCACGGAAAGAACAACATTCTGGTAACATGTCGTTATTAGTTTTTCCCATAAAACAACAGATTCATGACGTATGGATCTCAAACTTTCAACAAACCATTTGTAAGTACTAAACTACTGTTTGGTATTGATAATGAAGGGAAGTAATGGACTTGCACATCCCTGACCCAATCTTTAAATGGG
>JZLH01S0098840.1:37783-66151 GCA_001188425.1 Eucidaris tribuloides
AATTCCACGTGGTGAAATACAGTGTTTTGGCTGATATTCTTGTTTCATCCAAATCTTTTGTGGAAATTGTTGCGGGAAGTAAAGAAGCATGTTTCAGAAAGGATGAAACAAAAGCTTGATGCTAATTTATGTGAAAATATTTATACAGACTTAGGTTTACAACATAGTCTTAAAGATTGTGTTTTTGTTTAGCAAACCATAACCATTTTGGCTCCATTTAATCCAAAAAAGAAAAAATTGTGAGTCATAACATCATATTGTTTGAAATGTATGTGGCGCCAGTGTGTCAAGTTTTGTGCAATATATGTGATTTATAGTTAAGCTGTATTCTTTGACCACTAGGGACCTCAGTAGAGTTCACATCACATTTGGTTAGGCAAAGACCCTCTCGGCACAGTACTGTAGTCACTTGTACGATTTCCTTTTTTCCTTGGTTGAGAGTGTACAAATCAAGAACAACAATAGTGAAGCAGCTTAGAAACCAGTGTTATTGGTGAATTTTATTTCACCTTTAATTAATGAAAATGAATAAGGCTTTGCTTACAGTCGCTTTGGTTGTCGTATTTTAATAATAAAATTATAATTGGCGCAGGATACTGTAATTAAATACTCTATACTGGTGCTTTAGAGCATGTGAACTTCTTCTTTCAATATGAATTTATCATGATTGGGGTTTTAAAAATTTTTTTGTGAGCATCAACCCGTTTAAATCAAACGTATAATACTGGTATCATATCACTGCTAATTTAGGTACAGTACACGTACACAGTGAACTTTTGAACTGCCCATTCTATCTAAACTTATGTATACATAAGTATTTTTCAGTGTGAGTGAGGGGTGACAACTCCTGCGTTTTGTGCTCGCAATGTTAATTACTTATGCTCATGTTCATGCTTCAAGTCATAGCTTTATGCAGTTCACATTTTCGTTATGTTCTATTAGTGTGTCTGTAATCGTCTTTGCCCTGTAGATTGTCCTGGACAATTCCAATGCTAGAAATGTGTCCATCTAATGGAAGTGAGTCCATTTGTCTTTTATGGCTTTTTAAACCCCTGCAAAGTGGAACTTCCGTGCTATGTGGTATGCTATTGTGTATTGTTAAGCAACAATTTCTTTTAAATTCTGGAATGCAATGCCGATGTGAGGAATAGATAGAATTTCCATCATGAAATCTATTGGTTCCAATAGTTACAGTGAATATGTTGATTTTTTGTTGTTGTCATGTATCGTTTGAATTAAGATCGTAACTTTTTGGCAAGAAGATTGGTCTATTCGTTCATTGTTTATAATTTTATTGGTCATTTGTATGCAATGTACTTAATGGTAATCACAGCGATTAATTTATGATATTTATATATAGAATGTTATTATAATTTTCACAGTGATATGAACACCATCCGCCACCAGACATCGCCCCGCCCCCCCAGCCCCCTTCCCCTCCTAAAAAATGGGGAAGAAAATTCACCTTTACAACAAGTGTTTTGCCTTGATGATACAAAAATTGTTCACCATCTGGTTTTTTTCGGGCTGACGGGAGTTGTTCCATACCACTTAATAAACAACTAGCTCCTTGAATAAGTTGTAGTTAACGAAATGTTGATAATGATATAGATATTGTAATGTGTATTCTGTATCACACATTTGGATTGAGTAGTGTATGTCATACTAAAAAGAAAAAAAAATAAAATAGCTTAATGTAAATAAATGGTTAAGCAGTTAAATTAATTTCTAGATTCAAAATACAACTTATCCTAATCTATTGGTCTCTCAGCCCGCTGTCGCTTGTTGCCTGTTTGTGTCAAGATAAATTGAGACGGCATGCCCAGACTGATGACGTCGTGGAGTTTCTGACAAGTATGGTTCGCATTCTTTGAACTGGTCAACGAGAAACTGGACCGTCCTCCTCTGCCTCCCAAGCACCAAAGCGTCAACGGGATGGCCAATGTCGCATGTAAACACATGAAAGAGATGGTTCAATGAGGAGTACGATAATATAATTAGGCAATATCAACTTGATGTATTTGAAAGATAGGGTTCAGGATTGCATGCCAGGAAAGGAAAATGAATGGAATCAGCCGTAAAATCGTTTCACAATTTTTATGAGAATAGTATAAATAAATCACCTTCATAGCTCCTTCTGGTAGAAGACATAGTTTTTGTGTGAAAATTGACGGCTGTAACGCAAAATTTACAAAGTGAAGGGCACGTTCCGTTGTAAATTTTTGTCTGGATTGGCGTTAGCCGAAGGTCACAGAGAGTACAGCCGTTTAAACGTACGCAAGCATATCAGTGTATGTAAGTCACCCACTGACTGCTGCGCCAGCTGGTACAATGCGAACGTACCACATAAGCCATGTTCTGGCAATATGAGCAAAAATTTAAAGTCACAGAAAGAACAATATACTCGCTAGCATAGTATTATAAGTTTGTTCTCATAGAACAACAAGTTAGCGATGTATGGATCTCAAACTTTCAACACACATTTGTTAAGTATTTAAGCTAACTGTTTGGTATGATAATCAAGGGAAGTGTGGAATTTGCAAATCCTAAACCCGATTTAGATGAATGAAAAATTATACGCCCCCCCCCCATAGTGCTTTCATATTGTGACCTGACTACAAATCCCGATAATATTCAGAACTGAAAAACACCTTAACCAACAACTATGAAATCCGAGCGTCGTATAGCTGAAACTAAGTTTCATATTCTACTTAAATATTCAGAATTCAATGTTTAGAAGAAAATGCTAAACTGCAAGCAAAAAAACTCGACTTTGGAACTCTTTTCCAATGCAAAATTGGCCTTCCTCCTCTTTTATGGCAGGTTCAATGCATGTTTTAAATTCTTTAAAACATATTTTTGTCTTCATTATTCTGTTGATGTGGAAGTAAAAAAAATAGTATCATGTAAGAAGTCCTCGTAAGGGCATACACCAATTTGTGATCACGTTTATATGTCTGATGGACATGTAAACAGTAAGCAGATATTTTTCTCTTTTGCCGAACGAATTTCAGTCACGTAGACTCACCGATGAATCAAGTACCGGAAGCTTTTCAGGACTGGACATACCAAACGTCACGAGTGAGGAGCAGACTTGGGGTGGACGGAGGGATTGTCGGAGATGAGAGAGTGAGCGAACGGCCGCGAGGAAGAGTTGAGGAGGAAGGAATGGAGAAGTAGCAGATGATGAAGAAGACGTCAGTGGACGACTATTCAAGAACCTCTCAGCAAGAGGATGGTGAGTATATTAGCATTTTTCTATTGCTTCTACAGTACAGGAATGATGCAAAGTTACCTAGTCGTTTATGCAGTAAGGTATAATATTGCTATCCTGGAGAGCCAGACTATAATAGTCAGATGGTTTTCAAATAAACCTAGAAATAACAGATTGCGCTGTCATATGTTGTATTCTCGTGTTGATGTCGCTCGGGTAACTCACTGACATGAAAGTTACGATCCTGTGTCAGAAGTATTGTCCAGAGCTGCCTTCGAGTATTGAGTGTTCCAAAGGGTAGAACACGTTTGAAAAATGTATATCCTGCCTCTTAAACTGACAAGACTCCCATTAAACACCAAATGCAACTCCAGAACTGAAGCGTCATTTGTAGCACTTCTAATCCACTGGAGTAGAGGTGCAGATACCTTTCACCCCCAGTTAAGTCGTATGACGCTTCGATAATATGAACTGCACTTAGAGCTGAGTGAGATGATATTATGAAGCTTTGTACACATATCACCTTCTAAATAACCTTAATGACAGATTTCATGAACTGATTTTACTTTGAAGGATCGGGATAACCGTACTGATACACCTTTACAAAGGTACGGTCTCTCCTTCTTCAATACTAGACTACATCTGTATATTCATCATGGTTGATGTATTTCCTACATCATTCAATATATCATTTGACAAAAATAAGGAATTATTTTCCCCACTGTATTTTTTGTGGGTTGCTTTTAATTGTTTGGAAGGTTGCAACTGGACCAGAGAACCAACATTCATGAAGCGCCTGGTCACGCAGATAAAAAACAAGAGTGAAATGTTACTTTTAGCCGTTTAGTTATACAGTACATTAATGAGAACATAAATACATGTATATTTATGATATAATGTTTCATTTCTTGCTGATTGCAATCTGAACTTTATGAGCTATCATAAATTAATGGCCAAAATTGTTTGGTTTGTATCTCGTCGTGACCTGACCTGATCTCGGTGGGGTCAACATTTCTTTTGTTTCAGTTCACAACCAATAACATGCAAACTTCAACATCGATAAAGCTGAAGAAAACATGTTGAAAGATGATGCAATGTCTGACAGCAGAAGAAACTTACAGTGTTCTGATCAACGACTGTCTCGATCTGTCCTCTGACGTTCGTTTCAACTTCATAACGAAGTTTGTAAAGCAGGGATGCACACTGTAAGGTAAATATATATATATATGATGACCGCGCGACCGTTATTTTTTTGAACAGGCGCATTTGTAGTATACAACAATTTTTTTTTGGGGGGGGGGCCCTTACTAGTAAAACAAAATTTTACCAAGTTTCTTTCCTGTTGTCCTCTTGAGAGATTCTGTAATTAGCCACCTATCTACATTCAACAAAGCTCAGCTAGAAGCAGCTGAGTTACAGCTATCCTGGCAGACAGTGACAGTGAATCAGAAGGAAGAGGATTCTGGTGGATCGTGCACCAATCCGCACTTGAGAGAGTGAGATTTGGAAAAAAAACCTAAGAATTATCATGCTAAATATTTTGTTGATTGGTTCTGACTTTTGAGAATGTTGAAACACATCACAAAAACTATGATTTGTACTTTGTTCTACAAATAATTGAATTGAGAGTAATAACAAAGTCATGGAAGTAAACACTTGGAAACTATCCCATCTTTAAACAATCACGTAAATATTGACACAAATTCAGCATATACATTGCTATAAACTTGAACTTGTGATGACCTACGTCGTTAGAGCGTCCGCTTCATGCCTGAAGATCGCAGGTTCGAGCCCGGCTGGGTGCGCACCAAAGACCTTTAAAAATGGTACTTTCTAGGCCAAGCGCTTGCATTCTAGAACAGAGAAAGGTAATGATAACATTTATTGTTATGCAGGGCCTGCTGAAGAACAGTCTTTTGACTGAAGTGGCTACCCTAGGTAAATAAAAAAATATTATTATGTTAATTATTATAAGCCCATAAAATGTTTGACATTCATTTTACTGTAGTGTTACTGTCATCGTACTGTTTGGAAGACATAAATCCTTCCTGTTAAGAGTTGAGTCAATTTCTTCATCGTTTCCTTTGTATATTCAGCGACAATTTGAAGTGTCTTCTCCTAATGAGCCATTCCAAGCGTGGAACACACGGAACACCATTCATCAACTCCATTCAGCTCAGTTAACGTGGTAGTCACAGAAGCACAAATACACAGGTGAGTATAAAAGGCCAAAAGTCACAATGTCTTTTTAGCTGAAGTCGGTTAATTCATGTGGTATTCTGATTATTATTGCTCACTTATAAACAAGCTTCAGTCGCTGATCTGCATGCCCTTATCTCGTTCTTTGTTCTCTGATTTTCTGCCAAAAAAAGAAATTAATTCATTGTAAACTTATGTGAATACGGCGTGTTGAGTGTGGTGCATTAAGACTTAAGTGTTACCTCATATTTTGGAAATAGTACAACACCTGTAATCATATAAATACTTGGACTGTCTTTGTTTTTTTAGTTTCTGGTGCACAAGGGTTTGTTTCTCTGTGCATAATCCACTAAAGGTAATTGAACTACAACAGTGTAAATGCCGTTTTGTCACAGCATTTATTGTCTAATTATCTAATTTTATTTTGTCACAAAATCAGGCAAAGTTATGTTACTGTTTTGATTACCCTTTGAGTCACTGTGATGAAGTCCTTAGTGTAAGGTCAAATTTCACAGGTGAACCAGCGAGATGTTTCAATTGGTAAGAGCGTCTGCCTCTCGATCAGGAGATTGCGTGTTCGATCGACTTGTGAGTGGGTCATACCAAGACCATTTATAAATGGTACCTAGTACCTCTAGTGTGGCACTTGGATATGTAGATTGTGTAGGGAGTTAAATGCAGTGGACTACCAGAGGATTACCCCCCCCCCCCACCTTGTAGTCAAAACTGTTTGTGCAGCCAATGTAGCTAGGAGTTACTCAAACGGAGATAGGCACAGCCTGAGTTTGACTTTTTAATAAAAGTAAAAGGGCTTTCTATGTATCTGATTTCATCATGATACCATGTATATTAAGAATCGTTGATTGGATAGGGTACATATGTGTAGTGCATGAGGAATTGAAATTTAACCCTAATCAGGCCTGGGCTTTTTGGCTATGCTATATCTGGGGGGGCGATTCCGCCCCCCCTGAGATCATCGGCCGTCGATCGCACGATCGCGCCGAAAATCGGCATGCACGTTACCATCACGTATCTACAAGACTGATAAGTAATTAGCCAGGAATAAATTTCATATCAATTAAATTATGCTAATTATGCATAAAATCATAATTAAGTGCTGTAAATCTAATTAAAGCTCCAAAACTGCTAATTTTTGTGTCTGGACACTCTTTTTAGCATTCTTAACAAGTTTACTTGAAAAAAATCCGGAATCAAAATTGATTTCCTATGTATTTTATTGTTTTTTCAAATTTCTTATGTATTTCTTTGTTTTTTCAACCTTTTGTTTCCTATTGTTTTTTGATGAAATTTGTCGGGGACTTACTTTGCGGTCATAACAGCACAAAATTTAATGTAATTCTCAAGTAATTTCAACCAATAAAAGTAAAAATAATCATACATTTATGAATTTTGGCTGAAAACACAATTTGTATTGAAAATGTACACAAAATCACGTTTTTAAGCGATTTTTGGGGTGACATGCAAGTACAAAATGTTATGTAACTTGGGAACCGCGTACCCGGACGTCGCAAATTTGGTCTCAAAAGATGCGCGACATTCGAGAGAATAAAGTCATGAAACGCCGTGGCAACTGCTTCGCGCGTCACAGACATTTTGCATGAAACGTCTAGGGGGGCGGATTCCGCCCCCCCCCCCAGCCTTTTTAGGGTTAAGCCCAATATATTGAGTAACAAAGAACTTGAACTTGAAATTATAATATGTATTTTGTGTCAATAGTATTGGTAATGATAATAATGTCAATATATAAAGTAGGACTCACTATATTAATATACCATTCTCTCACCATACCTTACCTTACCTATCCTCTTTGGCCCTGGTGTCCCATAAGGTTTCAAGAACTTTTCTCCAGTGCACCCTGTCTCTGGCTACTGGTTTGGTATCTCTCCAAGATCTCCATCCTACCAGTTTCCTGCCTTTTTCCAATCTTCGCCTACACGTTCTTTTAGGGCACCCCAATTTCCTCCGATCTCGTGGAACCCAAGTAAGTGCTGTCATCCAGTGGCAGTTGTCATCCTTCGTAAGCACATGGCCTATCCATATCCAACGTCTTCCCCTCACTTGGTGACTTATGGTTTTCATTCTGGTCTCCCTCGGTATGTCATCATTTGATACGATATATGGCCATCTGATTTTGAGAATTCTTCTGAGGCATTTTAACCGGAATGTGTAGAGCTTCTCATTGTCACTTTCATTGGTTTTCCATGTCTCACATCCATAGAACTTGTTGTTGCTGTGTTGAAGGCGATTCAATCTACGTAGATCATTTGTGCCTGGGCATGCAAGTGATGAGTTTTCTGTCCCTACGTGGCGTTATCCAGCCAGTCAAGTTCTGCTGGTGTATGTATCTTCGATAATCTTCACATTCTTCGTGACTCCTTAGTCCATAATTGAAGTTCGTCCATGTTCCAGTATCGGCAGTTTTTCTTCGTCGGCCTTGAACTGCATGCAAAATTTAGTTGTCAGAAGTGCAGTGCATACTTTGCTAGTGATTCTAATGCTCTAGTAAAATTCTTTAAGGAATAGAAAATATCTTTGTAGCTTTTATATAATCCACAATAATTAGAATGTTGTCTTCTTCTCCCAATAAATCATGTAAATGCACATTCCTTCTTTTCACTATTTTCCCCTTTATTTGATTAATCATCTTTTGTCTTACCTTGTCATACTTCTTACAGTACATCAGGAAATGTTCTATAATTTCCTTTTCATGACAATAATTGCATAATCCATTTTCATGTTGTTTAATATAATATCTATAAAAGTTTAAATTGCATTTTCCCATTCTCATCTGATGTATAATTCTCTCTTCATTGCAGTTAAAGCCAGAACTTGAGACAGTTTCGTTAACTGAAGATTGAATACTGAAAAGAAACCTACTTTTAATTAACAACAAATATTTTTGGCGACCACTTTAGTCCACAGCAAGTCCTGAACTGAATTGGCAATGAGACACTTCACTAATCCTAACTTGACTTATACAATTCAGCAGGGATGGAGTTGAGGCAGACAGTTTCTAGTCACAACGTTGCAGGAAAAATATCGTTCCCATAAACTTTGTACATATGACTCCGTCCGAGGCCAAGACCAAAGCCGACAAAATCTGGCCTTGAGGCCGGCCTCGACTCCATCTCTGCCATTCAGATCATGGACTTACATGACGTCACAAGTTTAATTGTTCACACTCATTAATAACATAAGCCCTGAACTAGGCTACCACTCGTGTCTACAGCTTGACAGTCCTGAAATGACCTGGTCCACTAACTAACTTCACTAATTCTGATATGAAAATCATCACTCAACATTATAACTCCATTAGTTCATAGAACTCCCATATCAAAACTGTAGCCATACAACTTCACCAAATACTCTGCATCATATCTGACCTGTTAACATTTATCATTATTATTATCAGTTATATACTTTAACTTAACACATGACATTGCATTACACGTACCAATTTTTGACAACCTCTGGTAAAGTTGGACATTATAACTATAAAATATCTCCACTGTAATGTTGGTACATATCACTTCAAAAGTCACCATACGTTTGTTGTCGAACTACAAATATATTGGCACATAAACAAAATAATACATCACTATGAGTTTGGGGAATGGCCTATGTATCAGTATATGGACCTGGACATGTCCATTGCTTTGAAGAAGCGGTCTATACCAACAAGTGATCATGCAAGTCGGCACCATGCTCCGTCCAACTCGAGGGGGTGTTGACCTCGCCAATTGTCCTCTCAAATATCCTCGACGACATGCAAGTTACAGCCCTTAATATTAGTGCCATCGGTTGTGACTAAAATCACTGGAACATGACTTAAAGACTTCAAAACTAGCTCCAATTTGGCTGGCAAACTGACAGCCTTCCTCATTGCTGTAGTTACAGTTGCCAAATTAATTCTAACTCCAGTTGTGTAACAACATTTACTGTAAAATAAATTAATTGTTAGCTCAGGATGAGTCTGCCCTCTCAAAATGGCAGCTTGGGTGTGTCTGACCACAGTCTTCTACCAAACACATGAATGGACAATGTCCAGCCAGATAGAACTAGTTTCAACCAGAGATGGAGTTGAGGCCGGCCTTGGCCTTGGATCAAGTCAAGTGTACAAAGTCTATGTGAAAAACATTTTTCCAGTTGCCTCGTTACTCGGAACGGTCGGCCTCGACTCCATTCCTGGGTTCAACACAACCCACAAGTCTCTACTGTACTGAGCTGACCTACATTTTTCAGTGATCATGATGAAATAGTTTCACCTTCAGCGGTTGAAGTTATACATAATAAATACAGGTCTCTCCCTGCCTACTACACACCAGGAAGTAGTTATTTCTTTCACCTGTCTTGATGGTATCTACAAGAAAGGCAAAACAATGTTGTGAATAATGTGCAATTGTTAATCCTAATATAGCACATTTGCATTCCTTTTCATGTTGTCTTTCCCCAGATAACGTTGATGCCGTCATAGTGCCTCAGTACACGTCCAGTTCCAGTACGACCCCTCCCAAGCCAGTACCTTCAAAGCGAGGGGGCGGAGAGGTCACCAATGGGTCAAAAGATCAGCAGGGCAAGGGAAGTACAAGGCACGCAGGTGACCAGTCAGGCAGGACTTATTCTAGAGGTAAGAAAGAGTATTGAGTATTGAGTATTGAACACTGACATGCATTATTCAAGATGAAATTACAAGAAACTTCGCAAATGTAATCAGGGTTGTGTGTGAGTGTGTGTGTGTGCATTTGTAATCTCTTTTGACCTGGGATATGAGTGTGAAACTCCACTATCTGACTGGGGACATTCCGAAAATGGGGATGGTCCCTGCCACTCAAGTGGCTGCAAATCGAATGTAGATGGTACTATAGCACCTTAGAAAATGGCCCAAAATTTGTTGGTACCCCTAACGTCCCCGGTTACTGGTGAATTGTCATACACATACACAAACGTCTCTGATTGCATGCTGTACATGGGAGTGTGTGTCCCCCGATTGCATGTGGTATTACAGAGTGTGTGTGTGTGTGTGTGTGTGTGTGTGTGTGTGTGTGTGTTTTTTTGCCATCCCCATTTGGTGGCAATTTAGTATTTAAGTGTGTGTGCATTTCCGTGTTTGTGTCTGTATGTTTATATGTGGTTGTTTGTGTCTGTAAATGGGAGGGGGAAACTATTGCACTATGAGCGATTTAACAACATAAAATCATCTTGAGAGTAAACCAGAATGTTACTGTTGAATATTTGTTTAATAACAGATTGTAGAAGTGCATTTAGCCACACATTCTGTGGTTAAATACACAGCCTTGTTCATCAAGTAGAAATTCCTACACACATGCTATAACAGTGTACATGTTACACATATACACTAACATTTTTTGGCCAACTTATTGCTCATTGAAATGTTGTTGTTAGTATCCAAGTTCATAGTACCATCCCTAATTTTGTTATCCTCTCTCCAGGTGATGGCTCAGGGGGCTTGCAGAGGGGCGGATCTCAACATTCGCCCGCGTCTGGTGGAGCCGGGGGTGGAGCAGGAGGAGTAGGAGCAGGTGGGTGGACACCGGGGGGCAGCCCCAAGACACCCCTGCCGGACGACGTGGCAGAACAGATCACCGTGTCCCTGGAGAGACTACAACGAGACATGAACAGCGTCCTGGTCCGACTTAACACGCTGGAGACGATAGCAATATCAAGACACCAGGTAGGTTATGGTTGACTTGGATACCAAATTAGAGTCATCCATGGTACAAAAATAAATAGTGGCTTGCAGTGGATCGCCATGTGATAGAGTGTAATGCTTTTATGATACTGCCACATTAAATACCACAATTTGGCTGCCATGCGAGAACGTTGCAAGTAGTTAAAAATAAACAAAATGATTAAAGGGCAGTGACATGATTGGGAGAAGTGAAATATGCCTCAAGAACCAAATATGTTGGAACATATACCAATATATACACTGGCTAGAGTGTATATTCAGGCTGGAAGGATTTGTCTTAAATTTGTCTACTTACTGAGAAACAAGCATTAATTTTCCAGTATTGAATTAATCTCCTGCCGTGATCAAAATTGATCCCATAGAAAGCTACACAACAAATTTCACTGTCATGGCATTTTCTGATTGTAATTGAACAACAAAAAGGAAATATATGACTATGAAATTGTCACAGCAGAAACTTTAAACAGTATACTTGATCTGAAAGCAGTGTTCAATTCAATTCAACTCAATTTTATTCAACCATTATTAGATAAAAAACAAACAAAACATTTTGAACACAACATGATACAAAAAGTAATGGTTTGGACCCTTGTAAAGCAGTGTTCTGCTTATAAATCGGGGCCCTATTACAGACAAACAATAACTATGTATACAAATTTGTAAAAATAACAAACATTAATAGTCTAAACATACATACACGTACACACATACACGTACACACACACACACACATCTACATTAAAGATGCCTTTTATTCTGAATGATGATAATAATAATAATAATCATTCTTATATAGCACATAATACCGAAGAGATCAGTCTTTATGCGCTTGGATATTATTACCCTAGTCACTGGGATACAGTTCTATCTGCAAAAAATGTGCACCATTTCCATTCCTTGGAGAGTATTTCTATTGAGCTGCCAAAGAGTGGCGTTACGCCAGACAAACCAAATCATTCTTACCTTACCAGGTACCCATTTAATACTCCTGAGTGGACAGAAGTAATTTGTATGATGTTTGTTTTCTTCCTCATCACTAGATGGAGACGCAGGAGGCCTATCTGAGAGATGGCCAGTCGGATGTGAGGAGAACGGTTCCCCCTAGGGGGTCCCCCTGGTGGTGGCCATTCCCCTCCCTACCCACCAGGACTGTCATGGTCCTCCTGGTGTGGCCCTTCATCGTCCACTGGGTCATCAACTTCCTGGCCAGACAGAGACGACGACCAACAAGAAGATGAAAGGGAAACTAATCTCCTGTCACTTATGCAAATTCTTCAAATTCTTGTGCTAAATGTGACCTGTCGCCACAAAACGCGCCATAAGTTGAAAAAAATAAGAAATTGTGTTTTTCATATTATACAGTACACTCTCATTACAGAAAATACTGATATAACAAAATCTTGTTTTGACAAACATATCTTTCAGGTCCCAAACTTGAAATTTTCTTTGTTATTTAATTGTTTTTGTTATAAAAAAACGACCATAAAGATAATGCTCTTTCAAGCAAAATTGGAGGCCTTGGCAACTATATCATTGAAAGTTTGGTAAACTTAGTCAAACTTGTTGAAAAGATAACTGTGGATTGGACAACCTTTTTTAGCTGTTACAGTCACTATCAGTAAATAGTTCACAAACTTAGCTTTGTGGTGATTATTGCTGGGAGATTTGAAGAGGTAGGATAACGAGTAATTATATTTAGGATTATATTGTGGTTAATATCACTGTGCAGAGATCGAGCTTGGCAACATTTTCAAACTTCTGCAAGACATGGTTGAGTTTTTTCAATACAAATCGTACTTCTTCCTCACTTCTGGCCCTCAAGTTTGGACAGACGAAATGTGAATGTAAAAAATAAAAAATATTAGAATCCCAGAATCAACTTTTCCAACCCAACTCAACTATTTCACATGTTAACGCAAAAAACTACCATTTTAATTTATAGTTTGTTTTGTGACGACAAGTCAACAAATATTCATGTAATGTATAATGTATTTGAGATACATAATAATGGTTTTTACTTTACTGGTTCCATGGCACTTGCTCCAGCGACAATTTCTCCAACAACTATTGTGTACACTAACCCTCACTTCAATCCTTATCCTAACCCTAACCCAACACATAACCCTGACTGTAGATCTATTGTGAACTGAAAAATATAAGAATTGATTGTAAGGTATGTATGTAAGGAAAACTCAATTACAACTCTAACCCTAAATCTTTGTTTTCCGAGATATTGTCACTGGAACGACTGTCATCCAAGCAAACGTTGGGTCTTCATTTTGCCAATATGAATGGTTGTGTGGTGGAATCTGAACAAAAGGGTACTCATGATTCAGGTGGGTGTTTGATGCATTTCTAAGCAGTGATAAAATGAATTTAGATTTATGTAATTCAATTGTGATTTAGCTTATGAAATAAGTTAATCCATTTGTTCTTTTTCCTTGGATCTTGGTAAAAATGTTCTTTTGAATTTCATTGCCTTGTCTTATGTTGAATTATTGGTGAAATGGTTGTATACAGACAAGGTTAGATTCTCCACAGAATGAATCTTAAGTTAACGACAAATTTCCATGTGTATGTGACAGTGATATTTTATTTTATGAATCTCTTGTGCAATTAAATTTTTCTTGATTGTGTGCTTTTATATGAAAACTGGTTATAAATTATATTCAGCTGAATTTGTTAGCTGTGTAACAAGATAAAGTATTGGGGTCTAATCATTATCTTAGAAAATATTTTGGATTGAGAATCCCTCTTTAATCCCTTCTTAGTCCTCTCAGCATCAGTACTACCACACCATCATAAGCAATTGTCCGATTGCCCGGGACAACCAAAACATAATGTAGGACGACCAAAAATTCAAGTATGGTCAAGTTTAGTTGCCCTATCAGGCTAATATATAATAAATATAAAGTGGTGGGATAATATATGCTTACTTTGAATACATCAACAAAAATGTGCACAAAACATCCCTTGCCTATGATGTACTTTCACCACGTTGGCTGGTTATGGCATATAGTGTGTGATCTGCAATTCATTTGAAATCTACATATTTGTGGATGTATTGAAATGCACATTTTGTTTTACTATAGCGTTTGTGAGAGTGGACATGAATTGTGTAGATTACAAATCTCCTTTTGCAACCTTGGATCTGAAATGACAATTGTACGTTTTTCTGTATTCATATTTTCAGGCTATCAGATTTTACATTTGGGCTACCAAAGTATGAAAATATATAAAACTTGTAAATCCACGGTCATGTCTTATTTCCAAAAATATTGCCATATATTAAGCAAAGAAGTACTTTACACAGTAAATGATAAATATATTTTGCATTTGGACACATATTTCAAATAAAAAAATACATCTATATGGTAGAGTTCCAAAATTGATGAGGTAAAGAATGGTTCTAGATTTTCAGGTACTGTACAGCTGAATATTTCCTTATGGTTTTATTTCCACAATTTCACGATTAGAGAGCTATGAAAATATTTGTTTCCTGATAAACCTTTACAAAGTGAATGCAATAAAATTGCAAAAATAAACTCTCATGAATTCACTGTTTTGAAGCAAAATCATTAAAATATATGTACACAAAAATATATGGCGTATACAGTACATTTTGCGAAAGAGTTTTCTGTGAGGTAGTGTATACTTGAGATATTTTACCAGCGGGGTAATAAGACCTGTTTTGTGCCAAAATATTATTATGAAATGATGTTGCAAAGTATTGATGTCAATTCAGTTTGTGACAGTGATGCAGTTTTTGTCAACCTAGGAGTCAAATATGCTATGACTTATGGGTATTATGTTTGAAAGCAACAATGCTGAATGTTTTTGAACTCAAAGTAATCATTGGATATATTGAAGAGATTGCCAAATTGCTTGGATAGAGTGTAATTTACCACCAGGTCACTGTATGTATAGGAAGTAGCAGTGATGAAGGGTATAATTCACTTACATGAGTGCATTTCGTAAAGTTCAAATTATTGATCAAAACTGCCTTTGAAAACATAAACAAGACAGCTTTCAACAATTACTGATCGTCTTTATCCTTAAAAGCAACAAGATGGTGACTTGAACTTACATGATAAATGGTTTTATGAATCAAAATGGTGTTAACTTTATGTGAACAAAGCTAATGCCTTTATAGTTTTCAACCAACAGTATAATCTACTTAAAAATGGAATGATTTTGACATTAAACTGAAATATCTCACATTTGAGGAGATGATGCTATGAAATGTGATAAGAACAAATGTGTTAAGATGCTACAGTAACAATTATGTTTTCATGATATGTATATGATTGTACAGCTTGGTGTAATTGTATATTGTATATTTGTAAATTAAAAGCAAGACAGATCATGCTTCATGCATTATATTAATGTACAAGTGCAAATAAACTCTGAATGATATACAATTTTGTGATGGACATTACTTTTGTTTTTGGCGGAGAGTTTTGATTGTAAGAAATACAGAGAGATAAGTAATGGAGTGGTGGAGGAGTAAGAGGGGATGTATATGGAAGGCGTTTAAGGTTGATAGGTTTGGCTACCTTCGGGATGCAATCAACTGTGGGTTAGGATGTGAGATTGCAGATGCAGAAGATGAAGATGTGAGAAAAGAGGCGCAGGGATGGTGGAACATGTGGAAAAGTCATGCGAAATGGTGGAGTTTTCATACTTGAGAGACAGGGTGAATATAAGTGATGGATGTAAAGTAGCTGTGACAGCAAGGGCAAGATTTGGATGGGTGAAGTGTGTATAGCTATGGGAAAGGTTTTCTTTGAAGACTACTGAATGGTTTATAGGAGTTGCATGAGATCAGCGATGTTGTATGGGAGTAAGACGTAGTGTTTGTGTGAAAACGATATGGGGATTCTGAGAAAGACTGATAGAGCAATGGCGAAAGTGATGTGTGGTGTGAAGCTGATGGACAGGAAGAAGACTGAGGATTTGATGCAGATGTTGGGTTTGGAAGAAGCGGTGGATCAGCTGGTGAAGGTGAATAGAGTACGTATGGATGTGTTGATGAGGGATGTTGATCATGTTTCGAGAAAGCCTGGAGTTTCAGGTGGATACTCTGAGGGGAAGGAGGTGACCAAAGAAGTTGGAAAAAGCAAGCTGTGGAGGAGAGTAGGAGGGAGTTGAAGGTGATGATGTGCCAAATAGGGCGAAGTGGACGGAGGGGGTAAGGGCAATTGCTGTACAAGAAGTGAATCCGGCCACCCACGTAATTGGGGACTAAACCAAATTTAAAGGCAGGGGATCTCTTTTGCATGCCTAAAAACTAACATTGTGTAAATACAATAGCATTTAAAAGAAAATACCATCTGGGAACCTTTAACAAAATATAGGAGCTGGAAACTCAGTTTTAGTGGAATTATAGTGACCGTTAGACTCTGATTTGAATTTTTTCTCGCAAGGAAAAAATTCCTACCATAGAACGTACACTAAACGGCTATTGTTTTTCTTTCGCATTTTTGAAATTCTAGGTAATTACTGACTTCCAGATTTCACACACATGCCCTTCATCAATAGCCCAAGGGCATGGGCTATCTTTTCCTGGTCTGCGGGGATGTTTGCAAATGAGATCCACTGCCTTTAAAAATCTGGAATTACTACTACTACTGAAAGTGTTTGAGAGCGTGCAATTTTTCTAGCATTAATAGATCATAGGTCTATTCTCTTTGTCCCCCCCCAAAAAAACCCCAAACAAACAAAGAAGTACAATCATTTTTCACCATAAACCAATATCACAGTCTACCTTTACTCAATGTATTTCACCCAGATGTTCTCTTTATTTCTCAGTTGGGAATCAATCATTCTGCAAATCATTTGTTCTATTGATCGATCACCTCTCATCAACCCTAAACCCAATAACCTTATCAATCATTAAGTCATAATGAAAAAAAATATAACACATCTGATTTATTTTTGGTCTCAGTCTAACTTTTATTCATTTTTTTTCTCACAAAGACGCTTTTTATTTTTTAAACTACAAAACTGTTCACATAGCCAGACAACAATAACCTACGACACGTAATGTACACATCTACAGAGAAAAAAAAATGCATCATCCACAATTGTTTTGCACCTATGACATGTATACTCAACTCACGAGCAAAACTAAACAACAAAAATAATTAAATCAAGGTTCTATTACATTTTTTACAACAAAAATGTCTGCTGATAGTTTGTTGACATAATTAAATTGAATCCATGTATGAACATGCCTGCTTGGAAATTGGCAATGTCCAACAACAATTCTATTGGTTTTGTTCCTCAACAAAGTTTTGACGACATACAACAATATCTTAAAAACATAATGAAGTGTATTGTGTACTACATACAAGACACAATGTACTATTTTTGACGAAATATATTATACAGATTTCATACATTTACTGACCTATTGCATATTTCACTGATGCAGTTAAATACATTTGGCTTATCACAACACAGTATGATTTTTTTTTTCAAAGTGTGACATACAACTCCTTAGAACATGATATACGTTGTATACTGGGATCAAAATCACATCAAATGATTTTAATTTAATAATTATTATTGATTTTTACAAATACCAAATAGGCACATACTGTCATTCCGATATGAAAAGAGAACAAAGAAAAAAAAATGACATGGGGAAACATTTTAAGGTGTTCATTTTAGTATGTGTACAAGATATACTTCTGCACAAGGTATACACTTTTTATCTTTGAAATCTACATGATAAATTAATTTCAAAAGAACACAGGCCATTTATAATAGCCTAAGTTTGCATTTGTGAAAGCTGATAAATGTATGAGGACAAGTATATGTTGAGGAATATGAATGGAAACATAAGTGCTTATCTTGTCTCAAAGTTGCGAAATTCCTGAATTCTTGAATCAAAGATATTTCTTTTTCTGAAACGTAGGAATCAGAGTAGGCTCACTATATTTGAATTTAATACAATGGATCATTAATAGCTTGTGCACTTTTGATTGTACTAATTGGTGTGTAACACATACTCATACGTAAAACAATGTCATTATTAATGCACCACATGATTTGAAATTATTGCCACTATCAACATCATAATAACTGATGTTCGTGTGAATCAAGTGTCAGAAATTTGAATTTTACAAGACAGATTTAGGAAAATAAATCTCTTTAATTTTCGAGTGCTGCTACAATTGAGTGATATGCGGATGGGGCAGGAAGAGTAAAATCTCTCAAAGGCGAGAAGTGATTAGGGCATAAATTCTTTAATAACCTGTGGTAACAGTTATGATAGACACAAGAAAATGAATGTTTGGTGCACAATAAACACTGAAATGATCACTGTTTATGTGTGTTTATTATTTGCCAATGTTACTGTAATTATAAATAGCTTGTCCACAGTATGTTGCATATATACTGATCATCACGTTTAAGGTAAAATCAGATTTTAGAGCATTATTTTATCATGATTTATGAAAAAAATAATCCCCAAATGCTGAGAAATAATAAAAAAACACCTACTTAAGTGTTTTTTTTTCTACCTCTTTGTTATTTTTGAGAATGTTTAGCCAAGTTGGCTCAAAAAAATAAATATGATCTGATTTGGCAACGAAAATTAACCTGAAAATTGTGCAACAATATTGGCAGAATGACTAACACAATTTTAGACAGAGAGAGAGAAAAATGATAATTCTTTGCTCAGTTTGTCAATACTACGAACAAAAATAATTTACTCTTACTAAACTTACATTTAATTCTATACAGAGAAGTTTGTCATAAAGACATCAAAGATACACAACATACGAACGTCATGTTATTACATTGTTTTGAAGGCGTAGATCACATTTTTAAATGACTGATACAGTAGTTGTTTCTAGGCCTCCAAAAATGGCTACAATTGCACCGTCGACAATCTTTGCCTAGGAATACAGATACCTTAAGACAGAAAGGGGCAAGACGAGACAGCCCCCAATATCTACACAAACATAAGTTTCTTACCCCCACACAATTGTCCCCCTTCCTATACAACTCCTCCTCAATTGTCCCTTCCTGTACAACTCCTCCTCCTCTCCCAAACTTAGCACATCACCCCACCCCCAACATTTCACCTCTCAAAAGTAGATTAATCTCTCACACCAGCCCTGTTCAACAACAACAACAACAACAGTCACAATTCCTACCAATCACAAACTACACTCGAGGAGCATACCTCCTCGTAATTTTTTTTTGCACATGACAAATATTTTTGTTCTTTTTTCCTTTATGTAAACATAGATGAATTTGGGGTTGTTGCAACTATCATTCGTGCCAGTGAATATTTGCATAACAACGTGACGAGT
The DNA here is from genome assembly GCA_001188425.1 of Eucidaris tribuloides. Taxonomy (NCBI): domain Eukaryota; kingdom Metazoa; phylum Echinodermata; class Echinoidea; order Cidaroida; family Cidaridae; genus Eucidaris; species Eucidaris tribuloides. Next base: position 57,255 of record JZLH01S0098840.1, read on the forward strand.
GCCGACTGGACACTGGAATGGAGTTGCATGCCCGACATCCACAAAATTCTGGTCTCTACAAATCATGTGACACGATCATGTGATTAATCAGGTGACAATACTGTTCTACAATGACAAACCACAAGAATGCCACAGACATCATTAAAATATGCGTATAGTACAATACTTGGTCCAATGTTATAGCATTATTGTTTATTCATTTATTAACAACAAACCGTCGCTCAAGCGACTGACGAATAATCAATCAAGACAAATACTTCAATAAAACTTTTGCTAAGAGAATATAGATGTCTCAAAAAATTTCTGTTAGGTTTTTTTTGTTTGTCAGGAAGAAAACAGACAGGAAGCTACAGATGTAAATAATGACACAAATTTTTTTTTTCTGATTTTTTGACTTTTTTTGGATAGAAGTCACAAAGTATTATGAAAGACTACCCACAATAAGAAAGGCCACGAAATAGAGAACAACGATTAACGATAAAATGGCTCCCATGATTAAGGCCCTCTATTCGAATACAAGAAATGCCCCACCGTATCAATGAAACAGACGTACGATGACCTTTGACCTGGTCACATAAAAACAGCTGACACCTTTTCAAAAGTCACGCACGTCGTCTGTTAATATACAGTGCAAACTTTGGGAGAACAGTCATTAAGTAAATAGGTGTGATTTGGTTAAGTATCTATACTTCAAATGTATAAACAGTACATTTGATTTTTGTTCTCGTACTTTGAGAATACGAGAGAGAAAAAAAAAACACTCCCCGGCATTGAAGCACATTTGTCGTGAGTTGATATTGCTTATAAATAACATTTCTTTGGATATAAATATATATGTTGCTTAAGTATGGGTCATAAACATACATCACCAACAAATCGACTCAAGATGATGGCAACATTTAGTTTTAGCAGGCTGTAGAAGCTGACGCTTTACTCTTCTTCAAACTCTCTTGTCATCATCAGTCCCAATTATCTTCAGATGGCAAATTAAATAACAACAACAAAAATATTTGTTCCTAATCACTAGATAAAGCACACCAAATAGCACATTACAGTGACTTCTGTTATCGTCAGATCTAAAATCAACTTGATCTACCGGGACTTTGCGAGTTGGGAGTCTAAACACGAAGCTACCTCGAGTCTACCTAGGTTTGGTATCGCTAAGGTCATTACGGAAACGTACGAACATCAACAAAATAAATATTCTTCAGATTTTTAACATACACATAAACATTGCATATAAGTTCAAAAATTTGTCTTCTTGTAGTATTTTACGGGTACAACACTGTCATAAATAGATAGCTATTCATGAACACATCACTATAATTGATAGGTTTAAGCCATTCTGTTGCACAGCGGACACACAACGTAAATCCCGCGTTATTCTTTGAAGACCTTCCCCACGAAAACACAAATTCAATAAATTACCTACCCCTGACAGAGCCTACATATCTAACTTTGCTAGCAATATCTTAAATAAATTACAGATTGCGACTCGGATACATTAATTCTGTTTGTACATATAATGATCACATTATTTCAAAATAAATACTATGTTTGCTGGTTTCATTGGAAGGAATTCCACGGTCTTAATACACCCATGGATAAATACGAATAATTTCATGCATTTATCAATGAACACCAAGAAAAGACGAAGATATAAATACGAATTACCATTTCACAAAACAAGTGTCTGTATTTCTATCGTTGCTAAAGCAAGTTCGTCAACAAAGTAATAGTTGACAATTTAAAGACACCACAACAAGAAACCGTTTAAAAGGAAGCCATTTCTACTGTGTAAGTTGGGATAGGGAGGAGAGAAATTATCAAAATATCATAATAGTTGCTGTTATTCATGTTTAAAGAAACAATTGTTGCTGACGCTAAATTTTATCTGAATTAAGGCAAGGGTATCATTACTGTTCAGTGTGTCAGCTGACTCAAAGTAAATGTAAGTGAAAATTTAATGTTTCCCATCATTTAACAATTTTGTGACTGATTCCAAATCTGCCTTCCCTTGTGATTTAACCGATACAATTTATTAGTAAAATTTGAACCTATAACTGAAATATTCAGCATGCATTACTATGCTGAAACTTTTTTTGTGTCATTCCCTGCCTATTTCAAATGCTTATTTTTATCTTTTTTTCAAGACCAAAATATTGAATCATGACCCATCGCTGATAATTGCTACAGATATTTGTTTACTACAAAAAAAAAATCATTTTGTAGATTTACCAGCTTTGGTACGGCTTTGACTTTGATATATTTAATGCCCAATGAAAAAAAAATATAATATTAGAATAATGAAAAATACATATCATACCAAAAATACTGGAGGTGAAAAAAAACCTGATTCAGCTGTTCTCCAAACCATCTCTCAATTCTGAAATCAGCATGATGTTGGTTTCTGCACAGTACATCAACAACACAAGTATGAGATACCACCAACATTACCTCAAAAGACAGACCTAGCTTTCACTTCTGAAGATTGGTAAACATTTATTTTTGTTATCTGAATGCACTACATTTTATTTTCATGCAGAATCATTTGAATCTTTATCACTTTCACTTCATTTTCTAATAGTTTACTTTCAAATTCAGTTGTAACTTAACAACATGAGGTAGGTAGGAAACCAGTACAACCCAGATAACACGAAGTGCTGAAAAAAAAGGAACCAGAAACGGTGTGATAAAACTTTAAACTTTGCTTTTTTCATGATTGACATAGATTAAGGAAGATAATATTGAAATGACCGAAGATATGAGGGCTAAATGGACAGCTGCCAAGTCAAATACACACAAAAACGAGATTCTCCTGGAACACAGTTTTAGGTATTGTCTATACACTACAATTTATACACTGCTCTACGACAACACTCCGACAGAATCACATTGAATACATCTATTATAGTCCAGACTAAGCATAAATTATCAAAATAATATTAATTTATGAATCTATTTTATTTTTGTACTTTTTTTTTTGTTTTGTTTCAAAACGTTTTTTGGAGGACATTGCGAATGTGTTTTGATTGCTGATTCTCGTTACGATAACTCCGTGAGCTCCATCCACCTCGTCTCGAAGAACGCCCTCATTGTGTGTCCGGCGCGGCCGACTTCGGACTCATCTTCGTTGAACGTCTCGCAGTTGTCGAAGATCAGGCGCGCATCAGACGCAAACTCCTCCAACAACTTGTACCTGAAGACACAGAGACATAGTGATGAGGAGAAGGGATGGTCAACAAACCTTTTTTTAAAACAATGAAATGTTTTTGGAGAAAATTCATGGTCCTGCATAACTGGTTACTATACTCTCTGATAACAATCCTGGACCTATCATAATGTCAAGTAAACTAGCATGTGACAGTTGAAAGCATAAAGATTACCAATAATGGCAAATCATATGATATGGAAAGTATTCCTCTTATCAATATACAATTCCATTAAAAACTTCTTGGAAGTACTAAAATAGTTCAAGTGCCTGTACAAAAAATATGTGTAAATCTTGCATTTGGTATCAAAAAAGAAATAAAATAAATTTCAGTTGGTGACTTACTTTCCATCTCTGAGTTTTGATTTCATCGTGGCAAAATCCATGGGCTGCTTGATGATCTTTCGGTACTGTGGGATCTGCTTGGTGTTAACAGGGGCCAGGAACGGCCATGCATCATCCTCCTTCTCTAACTCATTCAAGATTTGTCTGCAGAAAAAAGAGGGGGAAAATGGTTTGTTTGTATATTGATGTTAACACACCTAAGTCAACAGTATCATAACCTTCCCTTTTTTGTTCAGTTCAGTTTTATTTCTGCATTGCAATATCAATACAAAGTAACAAAATTTAGCAAAGTATCGACATAGTCGTATACAAAATTAAAACTGACTTGGTACACATATCATTTCATATTGAATGTATACTAGCAACGAAATGCAGGGGATCATCAAATGTGACCTGTTGACACAGAATGCACCATAAGTTGGAAAAATAAGATATTGTGTTTTACATACAGTCTTCAAGTAGAGTCTCTGAGCTTTAAAGGCAGGGAATCTCTTTTGCATGCATAAAAATTAAAATTGTGTAAATACAATGGCATTTAGAAGAAAATGCCATCTGGGAACCTTTAGCAAAATATAGGAGCTAGAAACTCAGTTTTAGTGGAATTATAGTGACCGTCAGACTCAAATTTGAATTTTTTTCTCGCGAGAAAAAAATTCCTACCATAGGACGTACACTAAACGGCTTATTGTTTTTCTTTTGCATTTTTCAAATTCTAGGCAATCACTGACCCCCAGATTTCACAGACACGCCCTTCATCAATAGCCTAAGGGCATGGGTTATCTTTTCCTGGTGTGCCAGGATGTTTGCAAATGAGATCCACTGCCTTTAAAATGGTGTTTAATTTGTCTAGAATGGACAAAGAAAACCCATTAAAGCCCTGTTCACAAGTTTGGACCATCACATAAGCCATTATTAGGAAAAAGACAAAAAACAACCTTTAACATAGTGCTCATTCATGCACAATGCCAAGAGCTCATTCCCTGTGTGGGGCATTTAAGGTAGAATCAAAACTCCAAAGCAAATGTCTTGAAGCTGTTATTAGATTAAAATGACATTTTAAAGTTTACTTCACACACTTATCCATCTGTTCTTACATTTTTTTTCCAAACAGATAACTTGTTAACAACTCACTTGCAGGGCTGCAGCTCCTTTGGTATCGGTGGCTTCTTGGAGGACTTTTTTTCGGACTTCTTTTCTGATTTCTTCTCAGATTTCTTCTCCGACTTCTTCTCTGACTTCTCCCCCTTCTCCCCGTCATCCTTGGATTGGGCGGGGCTACTGGCCCCGTCCATGATGGGGGTGTTCCTCCCAGAATCCGTCTTCTTGGATTTGCTCTTCTTCTTCTTGTCAGAGGAAGATTTCTTTTTGATCTGAGCACGAAAATAAGAGAACAGTCACGCATAAACTTGGCTTCAATAACTTGACTTTGAAGGGAAATGACACGATTGAAAGCAGTCTTCAATTTAGGACACACTGATTCTAGAATCAAATATATCTTTTGAGGTTTTGATATGAAACTGTTGTGGTCAAATAGTTCATCTTAGTTGTACAATTACTGTGAAAATATGCTGTGACAGTCAAATTTGTTACATAGCTTTCTATGGGTTCAATTTCCCTCACAGTCATAGAGTACTTTCATTCAATGCCGGTAAATACATATTTGATTCTCCTCAAGCAAATTTATTTTTAAAACATATGCTACCAGCCATTGTATAAACTCCAGTCTTTGCAAATGTTGGAATACAGATGATTTTGCATAACTTGACATCGCACAAGTCAAATTATCACCTATGTTGAATATTTTTGAAAGCCCCAATTTGCTCTGTGTTTTGTCAATAGAATTTTTTTTTAAGGTCGATTTTTTTTACTGGAACTTCGCCTATCTCAAACACATTTTAGAGTCCCAAAGGGACCAAACATGTGTTATATCATTCACCAGAGGTCAAAGTGGCCACATCTGTAATTCTTGATGGTCTTAATGGGTTGACCTTTTGAGCTCTGCTTGTCAGCATGACCGTAAAGATGTCATAAATTTCCCATTCCTTCTCAGCCTGTCTCATTTTCCCCCTACATTATGACAATCATAATTTTAGTCCCCATTTCCCTATATCTTCATCTCTATCATAAATTGTGTACAAAACTGTAACTCGACATGATTTGTGGGGTCCCCAGAGATTCGACTTAGGCCAAGTTGGTCCTTGGGACAATGTTGGCTTCTCCCAATCATATCACTGCCCTTATTAATGTGATGTAAAGAGATCTTCAAAACTAATGTAAGTACAATATCTACAAATTTTAGAGCAATGAAAGCTGAATAATCTGAAATTCATAGCTGTTATTATATTTCAAATCATGAATTTACATCACCATTTCCACATAAACATGAAATTGTTAGAGTGTAATGATTTGCAACACATGAAATATATGGAAATGTTATCATGATTGTTAATGATTATTGGCGGTCATCGGCGGTACTTGTCATTAGTTGCTGCAACTGGGTTAGTTGAATAGTGTTGTGAAAGATATTAAATGTAATGGGGGAAACTTCCATGCAGACACAAACACAATGTTAGTTTGTTTAATGTTCAGAAGACAGAAGTATAGTCAACAATCCACGGATACATAGTTCATACTCAATGCAGTATAATTATTTTCAAACTAGTTTTACATAATCAATATAGTGGGATAAAAATATTGTCATTACATATTTTGATTTTTAGAACACATGCCCAGTACATTGATACATGATTATATAATCTTCTTATCTCCTAGGGAGTTTTTGATGGATGGCGTTAGATAATATACATGTTACATGAAAATGTGAATTAAAGTAAATTATAGAAGTTCTGCTACTCTTTATCAATTAGCACCTGTAATACATTGTTTTTTTTGCCCTCAGTCAAATAAACAGACATTTTTCCACGTGGGGGAGGGTAGGGGAGGGGGTATTGATGGGGGAGGCATACAATTATACTACCAACTATGGTGGACAACAGTATTCATTCACCTTGATGCACATGTGTATCTCTGTGAACCTTGGAAGTTGGGACTAACTAATGTCCAATTTACATGTACACCCTGTATATGCACTAATTATGCAGGTATAAAACAGGTAGATGCTAAAATAGTAAAATTCACCTCCAAAAAATCCATTAGGCGGTTTTCTGAGTAATATATCAATCAAATGATGCTACCTTACAGATCTTATGATGACATCAAATAATCAGTAATGCATAATGTACATTTTTAGGAAAAAATCAAAAATTTCATGGTAGTGGCCAGGCTAAAAATTAAATTTGTCAAAGCTGTCTAATACACTGCAATTGGCAGGATGAGCTAATATGTTTTTCTTACAGGAGGCTACATTTGAACTTGTTTGTTGGATATGGCTCCTTGGTCTGTGTGTGCAAGACCAGATCAATCTACAGAAGCTGTTAAAAGCATGACGCTGGATGAAACTTTTTGAAATGGAAAGAAAAGGTACCTTACAATACTATGAACGCTGACAAGAAGAAATTGAATTGAATTGATGAAGCTTTTTCAAATGTAATGAAGAAATGGTGAGAACTCTGTTAGTTTTTTTTTCAACATACCACAAATTAACCCGTTGGAGACGATTTGATTTCACTATAACACACATTTTCCACAGACCCCAACATGAGTTAACTCATACTTAGTCTCCAACAGGTTAAGACATACAGCCAAACACAGACAGACACACACATACAGGGACAACAGCCTGGTAGTAGACTTGAATGGAAGATAACAATGTAATAAAATATTACTATTTCAGTACAGACCAAAGTGAATTAATAAAACACCACCTAATTAAAAACAAATAAGATAATTTTGGAGTCTGGAGTAAGAAAAGTAGAACACACACCACTCAGATCTGTAAAGTAATTAACAAACAGCTTTGCCAATCATTTCAGAAGGACTAGCTAGCTACCTTTCGGGTGCACTCCGTGCAAAACCAGTCGGCGCTTCCGGCACCTCGGACAATTTGGGTCTGAGGCAGCTACAAATGGTAGCCTTTGTCACACCAGTCACACAGGAGCAATTTGGCTTCGTGCACCGGCCCGCCGACACACTGGGCAACACTGCATGCAAGACAGGTGGGGGAGGGAGGTGACATGTGAAAAAGCCTGGGGGAACGCAGACTAATCGGCATGCACTAATAGACTACTAGTACTTGACATAAAAACCACAGCCAACGAAATGGGGGAGACAAATGTTAAAGGAGTACGAAGATGGAGGGAGGGATGCTATTATGACTACTTACTATGTAGTAAACAAGAATAGGCCATTGCTTGTAACAAATTTGAGATCATATTGAAGAAAAAACAGTTTAAAGCATCTATTGACAAAATGATTTAAACTTTCTCTACACATTTCCCAAAACAATGGCAAACTTCTGCGCCACAAAGTTGAAAAACCTGAATTTCAATGTAAAATGGGAAATTTGCCTTAAAAATATTTTTAAAAATTTGCATCAATACAGAGAAAATACTCCTAATAAAACATGACTCAACATGTAAAATCCAATTTTATCCAAAGTATCCATAGATATATGTACAAAATTGTCAAATTGCTGATACTTTAAATTCAAAGTTCCATCTTTATGGTAATTTATATGATAATTGGGTTTCCTATCACTCTTGGGAACAAATATGAGTATGAAAATATCCCACATGTACGACAAACAGACGTCTAGTCACACACTCATCCTGACTCAAGATTTAACAGAACTTGTTACATGAAATAAATGTATCTCAATTACTATTCAGAAATACACACTTGTTTTGTCAGACAACAATTTCCCAGAAATCATATCATTCTAATAAAATATTACTTAAATCATAGAGAAAGCAATTAAATTTTGAATAAAATGGGATCGGAACTAGTGATCTAAGATGACAAATCCCGTGCTCTATTCCCTGACCTATTCAGCCCTAACAGTGGAGTTCATGCCTTAGTATTACTTTTCCCATTATTTTACAGCTATTTTGTATTTTATCATTATGTATATTGCCAACTAATACAAACAAAAAATTCTATGACAGTCGACATTAATGCCACGATTTAGGAACTGTTTTTGAAAATAAATGCGATCAAAAAATGACATGTAGGATGTATCTGATTTTACAAAGATAAACTCACCGCCTTCATGATGGATTTATCCCACGCTATACATCTATCCAGCATCGCGATGCAGATGTAGAGCTGAGATGCCGAGGAGCAATCGGCCACGGCCCGCCTCCACCGACCTAGTCCTCTTGGAATCTCTGGCCTTTCCACTTCATCTCCCTCATTCTCCTCCCCATCCTCATTGTCCCCTTTC
>JZLH01S0098840.1:66176-89917 GCA_001188425.1 Eucidaris tribuloides
TTCGGAATTTATAGTGGATTATGGTGACCGTCAGACTCAAATTTGAATTTTTTCTCCGCGAGAAAAAAATTCCTACCATAGGACGTACACTAAACGGCTTATTGTTTTTCTTTTGCATTTTTCAAATTCTAGGCAATCACTGACCCCAGATTTCACAGACACGCCCTTCATCAATAGCCAAGGGCATGCGCGTTATCTTTTCCTGGTGTGCCAGGATGTTTGCAAAATGAGATCACTGCCTTATAAAATGCGTGTTTAATTTGTCTAGAATGGACAAAGAAAACCCATTAAAGCCCTGTTCACAAGTTTGGACCATCACATAAGCCATTATTAGGAAAAAGACAAAAAAACAACCTTTAAACATAGTGCTCATTCATGCACAATGCCAAGAGCTCATTCCCTGTGTGGGGCATTTTAAGGTAGAATCAAAACTCCAAAGCAAATGTCTTGAAGCTGTAGTTATTAGATATACATATAAAATGACATTTTAAAGTATTACTTCACACACTTATCCATCTGTTCTTACATTTTTTTTCCAAACAGATAACTTGCTTAACAACTCACATTGCAGGGCTGCCAGCTCGCTTTGCGTATCGGTGGCTTCTGTGGAGGACCTTTTTTTCGGACTTCTTTTCTGATTTCTTCTCAGATTTCTTCTCCGACTTCTTCTCTGACTTCTCCCCCTTCTCCCCGCCTCATCCTTGGATTGGGCGGGGCTACTGGCCCCGTCCATGATGGGGGTGTTCCTCCCAAGAATCCGTCTTCTTGATTTGCTCTTCTTCTTCTTGTCAGAGGAAGATTTCTTTTTGATCTGAGCACGAAATAATGAGAACAGTCACGCATAAAACTTGGCTTCAATAACTTGACTTTGAAGTGGAAATGACACGATTGAAAGCAGTCTTCAATTTAGGACACACTGATTCTAGAATCAAATATATCTTTTGAGGTTTGATATGAAACTGTTGTGGTCAAATAGTTCATCTTAGTTGTACAATTACTGTGAAAATATGCTGTGACAGTCAATTTGTTACATAGCTTTCTATGGGTTCCAATTTCCCTCACAGTCATAGAGTACTTTCATTCAATGCCGGTAAAAATACATATTTGATTCTCCTCAAGCAAATTTATTTTTAAAACATATGCTACCAGCCATTGTATAAACTCCAGTCTTTTGCAAATGTTGGAATACAGATGATTTTGCATAACTTGACATCGCACAAGTCAAATTATCACCTATGTTGAATATTTTTTGAAGCCCCAATTTGCTCTGTGTTTTGTCAATAGAATTTTTTTTTAGGTCGATTTTTTTTACTGGAACTTCGCCTATCTCAAACACATTTTAGAGTCCCAAAGGGACCAAACATGTGTTATATCATTCACCAGAGGTCAAAGTGGCCACATCTGTAATTCTTGATGGCTAATGGGTTGACCTTTGAGCTCTGCTTGTCAGCATGACCGTAAAGATGTCATAAATTTCCCATTCCTTCTCAGCCTGTCTCATTTTCCCCTACATTATGACAATCATAATTTTAGTCCCCATTTCCCTTATATCTTCATCTCTGATCATAAATTGTGTACAAAAACTGTAACTTCGACATGATTTGTGGGGTCCCAGAGATTCGACTTAGGCCAAGTTGTGTCCTTGGGACAATGTTTGGCTTCTCCAATCATATCACTGCCCTTATTAATGTGTGATGTAATAGAGATCTTTCAAAACTAATGTAAGTACAATATCTACAAATTTTAGAGCAATGAAAGCTGAATAATCTGAAATTCATAGCTGTTATTATATTTTCAAATCATGAATTTTACATCACCATATTCCACATAAACATGAAATTGTTAGAGTGTAATGATTGCAACACATGAAATTATAATGGAAATGTTAGTCATGATTGTTAATTGATATTGGCGGTCATTCGCGGTACTTGTCATTAGTTGCTGCAAACTGGGTTATGTTGAATAGTGTTGTGAAAGATATTAAATGTAATGGGGGAAACTTCCATGCAGACACACAACAACAATGTTAGTTTGTTTAATGTTCAGAAGACAGAAAGTATATGTCAACAATCCACGGATACATAGTTCATACTCAATGCAGTATAATTATTTTCAAACTAGTTTTACATAATCAATATAGTGGATAAAAATATTGTCATTACATATTTTGATTTTAGAACACATGCCGTACATTGATACATGATTTATATAATCTTCTATCTCCTAGGAGTTTTTGATGGAATGGCGTTAGATAATATACATGTTACATGAAAATGTGAATTAAAGTAAATTATAGAAGTTCTGCTACTCTTTATCAATTAGCACCCTGTAATACATTGTTTTTTTTGCCCTCAGTCAAATAAACAGACATTTTTCCACGTGGGGGAGGGTAGGGGAGGGTATGATGGGGAGGCATACAATTAATACTACCAAACTAGGTGGACAACAGTATTCATTCACCTTGATGCACATGTGTATTCTGTGAACCTTGGAAGTTGGGACTAACTAATGTCCAATTTACATTGTACACCCTGTATATGCACTAATTAGGCAGGTATAAACAGGTAGATGCTAAAATTAGTAAAATTCACTTCCAAAAAATCCATTTAGGCGGTTTTCTGGTAGTAATATATCAATCAAATGATGCTACCTTACAGATTTATGATGACATCAAATAATCAGTAATGCATATGTACATTTTTAGGAAAAAATCAAAAATTTCATGGTAGTGGCCATGGCTAAAATTAAATTTGTCAAAGCTGTCTAATACACTGCAATTGGCAGGATGAGCTAATAGTTTTTTCTTACAGAGGCTACATTTGAACTTGTTTGTGTTGGATATTGGCTCTTGGTCTGTGTGTGCAAGACCAGATCAATCTACAGAAGCTGATTAAAAGCATGACGCTGGATGAAACTTTTTGAAATGGAAAGAAAGGTACCTTACAATACTATGAACGCTGACAAGAAGAATTGAATTGAATTGATGAAGCTTTTTCAAATGTAATGAAGAAATGGTGAGAACTCTGTTAGTTTTTTTTTCAAACATACCACAAATTTAACCCGTTGAGAGATCGATTTGATTTCACTATAACACACATTTTCCACAGACCCCAAACATGAGTTTAACTCATACTTAGTCTCCACAGGTTAAGACATACAGCAAACACAGACAAGACACACACATACAGGGACAACAGCCTGGTAGTAGACTTGAATGGAAGATAACAATGTAATAAAATATTACTATTTCAGTACAGACCAAAGTGAATTAATAAAACACCACCTAATTAAAAACAAATAAGATAATTTGGAGTCTGGAGTAAGAAAAGTAGAACACACACCACTCAGATCTGTAAAGTAATTAACAAACAGCTTTGCCAATCATTTCAGGAAGGACTAGCTAGCTACCTTTCGGGTGCACTCCGTGCAAAACCAGTCGGCCTTCCGGCACCTCGGACAATTTGAGGTCTTGGGCAGGCTACAAATGGTAGCCTTTGTCACACCAGTCACACAGGAAGCAATTTGGCTTCGCCTGCACCGGCCCGCCGACACACTGGCAACACTGCATGCAAGAAGGTGGGGGAGGGAGGTGACATGTGAAAAAGCCTGGGGGAACGCAGACTAATCGGCATGCACTAATAGACTACTAGTACTTGACATAAAAACCACAAGCCAACGAAATGGGGGAGACAACATGTTAAAGAGTACGAAGATGGAGGGAGGGATGCTATTTATGACTACTTACTATGTAGTAAACAAGAATAGGCCATTGCTTGTAACAAATTTGAGATCATATTGAAGAAAAAACAGTTTAAACATCTATTGACAAAATGAGTTTAAACTTTCTCTACACATTCCCAAAACAATGGCAAACTTCTTGCGCCACAAGTTGAAAAACCTGAATTTCAATGTAAAAATGAAATTGCTTAAAAATATTTAAAAAAAATTTGTGCATCAATACAGAGAAAATACTTCTAATAAAACATGACTCAACATGTAAAATCCACATTTTATCTCAAAGTATCCATAGATATATGTACAAAATTGTCAATTGCTGATACTTTAAATTCAAAGTTCCATCTTATATGGTAATTTATATGATAATTGGGTTTCCTATCACTCTTGGGAACAAATATAGAGTATGGAAAATATCCCACATGTACGACAAACAGACTCTAGTCACACACTCATCCTGACTCAAGATTTAACAGAACTTGTTACATGAAATAAATGTATCTCAATTACTATTCAGAAATACACACTTGTTTGTCAGACAACAATTTCCCAGAATCATATCATTCTAATAAAATATTACTTAAATCATAGAGAAAGCAATTAAATTGAATAAAATGGGATCGGAACTAGTGATCTAGATGACAAATCCCGTGCTCTATTCCCTGCACCTATTCAGCCCTAACAGTGGAGTTCATGCTAGTATTACTTTCCCATTATTTTACAGCTATTTTTGTTATTTATCAATTATGGTATATGCCACTAATACAAACAAAAAATTCTATGACAGTCGAACATTAATGCCTACGATTTAGGAACTGTTTTTGAAATAAATGCGATCAAAAAATGACATGTAGGATGTATCTGATTTACAAAGATAAACTCACCGCCTTCATGATGGATTTATCCCACGCTATACATCTATCCAGCATCGCGATGCAGATGTAGAGCTGAGATGCCGAGGAGCAATCGGCCACGCCCGCCTCCACCGACCTAGTTCCTCTTGGAATCTCTGGCCTTTCCACTTCATCTCCCTCATTCTCCTCCCCATCCTCATTGTCCCCTTTCGGCATTTCCTTTTGTCTCTCCACCTCCACATCTTCTTCCATCCTCGTCTCCATCCTCTCTTCCTTCTCCTCATCCGCCTTCAACGCCGACGCCGCATCTATGCAAATTTTGTCTTTCAGTTCCAGCCCACTCCCCTCGTCAACCACCAATGTATCATCATCATCATCATCCACTCCTTCCATCACCACGTCTACGTTCGTCTCCGCCGTCTCGTTGCTCTCGGCAACCGTCTCGCCTCCGTCTCCATCCGCCCTGCCTGTCTCCATCTGGGATTCCATTCCCGCATCATCCATGGCCGACGGCGGTGCCATCCCATCGGACAGCGCGGCGGCTCTCGCTAACCTCTGCTGGTACTCCTCCTGGTCCCGTTTGATCCTTGCCTCCTCCCTCGCCCTCTCCCGTTCGTCTCGCTCCTTCTTCTCTCTCTCCTTCCTCTCCTTCTCCTTCTTCCTCTCCTCTTTGCTGCAAAGGAGGAATAATATCCAGTCATTAAAGTAAAAATCTCAAACAAGTAGTAAGCTAATGTAGAATGTAGAACCTCTCAAATTAGAACAGAAGTGACACTAGCCGACTGATCGTATTTTTGTTCTACCCCCAGATTATGGAATATATTACCATATATATCTCCAGACATTAGATGGCTTTAAATTTAAAGAGAAAACTCACTTGATTTAAATACAGACTTATTCTTGTATTAATATACATAAAATTATGTTTATATATATATTTCATCAATATTTCTGATTTACATTAAAGAGTAGTGTGCAGATAACATTTTGGGGCTCTTGCAGTGCAGCAGAATATACAAATAAACATAGTTACACAATACTATGTTTTATTTCATCATATTCTACTACAGTATTTTCAGTTTTACAGATGAATGCAGAATTATTAACCCATTGGAGACTAAATACGAGTTAACTCGTGTTGGGTTTATGGAAAATGTGTGTTATAGCTAAATCAAATCGTCTCCAACAGGTTAAGAGTCGATCCTTACCTTATTGTTGCATCTAGGTTAAACGCATGTTCCCTGATGGAAGAAAGAGACGAGAGAACGATAAACATATTTTTGTCATACATTGGAGTATATTGATATATTTTTATCATACATCAATACATCAATATCATATCATACATTGGAATAGATATGAACATATGCATATTATATATTTAGGCATATTATCCTTTTACAGCATTACATTCACATATAACTGTATTACGGTAAACTACAAATTCACAAGAAGAATTTTTTTTTTTTACTACATATGTAATCACTGTTTCACCAGCACCATGGTTAATTATGAAAAATTAAATTTCACTATGATTTTGATCCAATCTGCTTTCAGTTGTTCGGCAATGCTTTTGAAGGAATAATCTGAGTAAAAATTGGCTATTTTCTTGTCACTTGATAGTCAAACATAGTTTTACAAATTTCTATAAATGTTAGGTATTTTTGTATTAATATCTAGCCTTATTTAACCAAACCCCCCAAAAACAATAAACAGCTAGAAATGAATGTAATTATTTAAAATACACAAGACATAGAGTAATAGGTTGGTGGTGTTTATCTCTCACTTTGCAAATTATGATCTACAACAATATAATTATGATAAAAGAATCTTAATAATTTAAGATGCTCATAAAGATATAAAGTCATCATTTTTTTTAATCTCTCACTTTGCAAATTCTGAAATTTGCAAAGTGAAGAAACTGAAGATACTCTTTACAGATATAATATACTGAGTTAGTGGTTTTATCTTTCACTTTGCACATTCTGACACATAGCAATTAAATTATAAAAGAATTTAATAAACTGAAATGTTCTTAAAGATATAAAGTAATAAGTTGGTCGTTTTGTCTCTCCTTACAGATTGAGGTAAGCATACCGGGTGCCTAGCGGTGGTTTCAGGTATCTCCTTTCTATTGCCAGTTCAAACGCTGACAACCTCTGGATGGCGAAGTCTACCAGATCTATCCCAGCATCCTTTGCTGCTTGGCATGATGCCAACTCCGGGCTCTCTGTAGCCTTCTCCGGTAGAACCCAACCCTAGGAAAGAGATGGAACATGAAGTAGATGTGAAAAAATGTAATCCGCAACTCCAAAGATGATGGGTTGACAAGGTACCAATGACCTACATGAGTATGTTGGACTGTTAATCATCATCATCATCATCATCACTGTCATTGCCCCCTCCCTCCTCCTCCTCCCTCCTCCTCCTCCTCCTCACTCCTCCTCCTCCTCCTACTCCTCCTCCTCCTCCTCCTCCTCCTCCTCCTCCTCCTCCTCCTCCTCCTCCTCCTCCTCCTCCTCCTCCTCCTCCTCCCTCCTCTCTCATCATCACTGTCTTATGCCATCCTCATCCTCCTCGCTCCTCTCATTTGGTCGTCATCAATCATCAGTTCAATTGAAGGCATGTGAACAATGCCATAGCAATATGGTTTCGCCACAATAGTCTAATCTAACAATTAACTGGGAGATTTCTGATTATTTGTCCAGACTCGGATCTAGTAAGATAGGTACTGGTGAATGCATATGCATGACTGGCCTCGTGTACGTTATAATTATGTGCATTCAGTAATCTGCGGTATTGGGAGATGTTTGAATGCAAGGTTCACGCCTAACATCAAAGTTGGTTTTAATAAAAATTAGAACAATGATGAGAAACATATATAACTGAACAGTTTGGCGAAAAATCCACCAAAAAGAATTAAGACAGAGTTATGAGTTTCAAACTTTTAAATTTGTGACGTCACATGCAAGCAGCTCCGAATATGTCATGTAACAGAAATTCCATAAATTGCCATTTTTTAATGGTTCATGATAACTGAATGGGGTTTTTTTTCTTAGAAGCATGTACGAAGTAATGCTTCTGATGATATATTGAATGCACAGGTAAATTCATTTTTCAAATTTCTGAGAAAACCGCACTTTTATAGGAATTTATACTCATATGACATATGGGGAGCTGCTCGCATGTGACGTCAGAAATTCAAAAGTTAAAGACACTATATAACACTGTGGAAGACACGTTTAAAAAATTGTCGAACTTTGCTATCTGACATATCTGACAGTGTTTGAATGGACATATAAACACCTTAGAACACAAAAGTTTGGACAGTTATGCTGTCACTAGTACAATATGTGCAGATACAAATTGGCACATTAATCTCCTATCGGGCGATAGGAAATTCTGCAACACAGCAGTCTATGGGGGAAAGCTGGAATGGTCTCTCAATGATTTTTACTTTTTTAAAGCACTTACTGATCGTTTTAAACTGCAATTTCTTTCAAGGCTTCATTTTTAGACCATGTCAGAGACACTGGTAGCATGGGGAATCCTGCAGCTCAGATTTTTTAAACTGGAAACACTGTTATACAGTGCCTTTAAAACTTCCATAACTCTGTTAATCTTTGGTGGATTTTTGCCAAACTTTTATTAATATGTTTCTCTTATTGTTCTGCTTTTATTAAAATCAACTTGATGTCAGGGTGAACCTTGCCTTTAAGCATACGTATCAAGAGACGCATTCTTCAACTGAATAACTGTTGTTGACTCACAGCAGGCAGAATACAAAGAAGAAAATGAAAAACAGTACCAAAATCCCCCTGTTTGCATGTTAAAACAATAAACAAAGAGATTTTTTTTGTGTGTTTATGTCTTTGTAGATTGTTCTGCACAAGAATACAAACGTATATTCTCGTAGACATTGTTCCTTATGTATTTCATCAGGCACGCACCTATTACTAAAAGATATATCAAAGGACCCCTTACCCCCCCCCCCCAAAAAAAAACAAAGGGAGGGGGATTTTCTGGTCTACCACTTGAACCTGTTAACACCAAGACGAGACAAGTCACATTCTCCTTCTCCTCCTTCTACTCCTCCTCCCCTCTCCTCCATCTCCCATTTCTTCTCTTTCTCCTCGTCTTTCTCCTCGTCCTCCTTCCCCTCCTCCTCCTACTTTCTTCTCCTCCTCCCCACCTCCTTCTCTTCCTCCTTCTCTTCCTCCTTCTCTTCCTCCTCCTCCTCCTCCTCCCCTCCTTCTCTTCCTCCTCCTCTTCCTCCTCGTCTTTCTCCTCCTCCTCTTGACTTACCTTCCTCCTCCTCTTCCTCCTCGTCTTTCTCCTCCTCCTCTTGACTTACCTTAGCTTGCATACTGGCCGTAGACAGCTTGTCTTCCATCCCCTCGATGACAGCTATCAGATTCTTCTCTATTGTGAAGGCTAGCTCTTCATCCCAGCTGTGGGCTGGGTCAGGGGTCACATAACCCGTTTCCTTGATCGCAGGATTCTCAGGCATCTTCAGACCTGCAAAATGGAAACATATTTTGGGGCACCATTTCATTAAGTACAAAACATACATAGGTGTACCACAGACTTTTTTTTTAAATTAAATATTTTTTCTTGCTACAAGTAAGATTTGTTAGGCCAGCAATTAGAACACTATTCTGTTAAGAAAATAACAAATAAGTAAAGTAATTATTGTCACAAATTTAACATTTTCTTTTCTTTTTTTTCTTCAAATTATGATACATGTACAAGACAATAACCATACTCTCATACAACAAAACAAACAAACAAACAAACAATTTGTCCACATTTTGCAAACATAAATTCAGCCGAATTGAATTTCAGAGTGCAACAGGCACAAAATCTTTGATCTTTACAAATGGCAAAAAATAAAATTTATGGAGCATTTTTCAATCCTGGAGTAAATGCAAAGTTTTTTTGATATGCTTCACAGCACGGACTTACATTTATGGAGGCCTTTGGAGCATGCTTTAGTGCAGAAGTCGGTGTATTTCTGGAGGCCCTTCTGAAGATTTCTCTCTCGGATGCCCCTTGGATGCATGTTCCTTGTGAGTTCACCGATGACGTCGGGATCCGAGATATGCCACCAGCCGTGCTGTAAGCCTGGATATCCGTCAAACAAGGGAGGTGGAGAGAAAGATTATGACACTTGAAGATGATGATGATAAACTCATTCCATAATCATGGTCCCTTTACAGCTTTAACTCATTCATAAAGGGGAAATATGACCATATACTACATCATAATCATATTCTCAAATACACTCAATAGACATGTTTACCAAGGGCTTAAATTCATGGATGCTTCAATTTCCTAGGGACCTAGTAACGAGGTATCCCATTAACCTGCTGTTAATGAATGAACTACAATACTTGGAATCAAGTGTGCGTGCATTACTTGTTGCTATGTCTGGCAAGCTTCTGGCAAGCTTTTAGATTGTCAAGAACATCCTTTGTTGAAAAGTATGCATACAAATTGAATACAATGTGAGGCTGAAAAGTTCATAGCCTTACTAAGGAGTTGTGCTATAGCACTGAAACTAGTAAAGCATAAAATTAACCTTTTCTGATATTAACTGCACTGTTCTTGTGAGATATCTTTTCTTGTTTTTTCTGTTAATTTTTTTTTAAATTGGCACGTAAGGTTTCAGAAACTGGTCATTTCCAGTTGATTTTTGATGGCAGAGACTTGCCATTCTAGACAGGAGTCATCAATCTGGGCTCATTTTATGCTCTTCTGAGATTCTTTTTAGTTTCTCTGCCATGTTTTAAGTCAATGACTTAATAAAGTGTATTCTCAACAGCGATATCCACATTTGTGTGAATCTTTCAGCATTATAAGCCTTTAACTCTTTACATGCTGAATTCATTAAGAGTTGATAATAATGATGATTGTTCTTTTCCTATTTTCATTGAAGTTAGCTTTCCTTATTGCAGTATTGAAAATGGTTATTTTATAGCTATTTTTAGTGTCTCCTGTACAAAGGTGAGAAAAATGATTATTACAATTGTTCAATTTAATTGTACGATTGTGCACAATTGTAACATTTGTGTGCAAAGGGTTAAAATGCTGACCCATTTGAGGGAAGGCAAGTCTTTGCCATCATAAATCTGCCAATAATGACCAATTTTCATAACCATAAACTGTCAATGTAAAATCATGTCTAACACAAAACCAAGAGAACATAACTGAAAACAAACAAACAATGTAGTTAGTATCAGAAAGGTTAAAGTTTAATGGACGACTGCTTTTGTTTCTGTAGTATAGCTCCATCTCATTCGGCCTGTGAACTTTTCAGGCTCCCCTTGAATGTTCGTAAAGAGGTCAATTTCGAGAAGACAAGACTCACTTTTGGGAATGGGTTCCACCTTTGCAGCTTCCATCTCTGCCAGCAGAGCTTTCATCTGGGCCAGGGCTTTGGTCTCCTCTTCCTCTTCCTCCTCCTCCCAAGTCTTCTCCTGCTTGACCTGAGGCGAGGCGGCGGTGTAGTGATCGCCAATGAGTGACTGTTCTTGCGTCGTCGGTCCGTTCATGGTCGGACCGACCGGTTGCATGGGGATGGCCGCCATCTGTGGGAAGGCATAGGCGCCAAGGAACGAGTTCATTTGATTGACGGGCATCAACGGGATGGGCACGTGGTAGATGTAGGGGTTGAACGCGAAAGCGGCGGGGAAGGCGGCTGCGGCAGCTGCTTGGGTCGTGATCGCCTCCTGCGCGGTACTGGTGGCGGCGGTGCTTGCCTCGGAGGCGGGCTCGGACGATGATGTCGGGGGTCGCGTCAACGAGGCCTCGTCGCACGGCATCCGCGGCAGGATGCTGAACCACGCGTTGGTGCCGTCCATCACGCCATTGAGCTTGGCCCCCGGCAACTTGCTGAGCTGGTCGGCCGTGATCAGCTCGCCGCCATTGTACGGTTTGATGAGCGGCGACTGGGTCTCAGTCCGAGGCACCAGTCCTTCCAGGTTGACATAACCCGGTTTAAGCTCCTCTTTATCGGCGAGCACTTTCTCACTCGTGCTGGCCCGTCCATCGCTCACCTCTTTCTCCAAGTCCCCATTCATTTGCGAATGATCTCTGTAATGTGTGACATCCTTTGGCCTCCTATCGCCCTCCCCTTCCTCCTTGTCCTCTGTCTTTGCATCGACGGGGAAGATACTCAATTTTGGCAAGGATTCAGGCTTCTGAAGAAACAAATTCTGACTCGACATACTCAGGTCAGTGGGTTGGTCTTGCCTCTCCTGATAAGTTTTGTCCTGTCGCTCAACACTCGAGTCTCCCTTTTCATCTCTATGCGTAATCTCCTGCATCGGAACAAGTTCCTCGGACCTTTCACCACGACGTTCCTCTCTTTTCTCGCTCAAATCTAACGCTTGCACAGAACCATTTTCACTTTTGATCGCACAATCAATTTCAAGCGTCCTGTCACTCTCACTTTTTATTCGCTCCACATTCTCCACTTTTATTGGCTCCTCCACTTTCTCCTGTTTTATTGCGGCTGGGTTAGTGTCTGATGGCGTCGTACTGTCTAGGTTTTCAGTTTTGATTATGTTTTCTTTGGTATCAGTAGGCTCTTTGGCCTTATCAGAGTTTGTTGAGGATGATTCCTCCATCTCCTCCGGTACGGCACTCTCCATGCCTTCCACCAGGACGCCCCCCGCGTGGGGCAGCACCCAGTAACGACGTTTGTAGCGGTCCTGTCCAAAGCACATGGCTCTCAGCGAGTGGGAAGCATCAAAAATCTTACTCCTGAATTGCCCATGTTGCTGTTAGAAAATGGGGAGGAAGAACATGTGAAGTATGAACAAATTGGTTTACTGTATGGACTTTTAAAGTACTCACAAATTTGCTGCAACATTAGTTATCCTAAATTATATGCATACTTAAAAATAAACAGTGTGACTATATAAATTATGACTATTATTTCCAGTTATTGCATTTGTGTTTGTTCAACTTCTTTGTCAACTCGACCTAATGGACTTAGTGGGAAGAATAAGACTTGGGCTGATGCAAGTCCTTTATCAAAAATAATTGTATAGATAAATAAATAAATAAATAATAAAACATTTTTGAAGTATTATTATTAATCATTATTACTATGTCAATATTAGAGATGACAGAGACTAAAAAGTGAACTTAGTCACTACTATCCATAGGCATCTAGTCCCATGTATTGATAAGTACATCAATATGTGGCTATAACACAGGGTTTTCACCCTTCTCTTTTTGATGAAGAGCATTGATTCTTTAACATGCCGAGGTGTTTCTTTCTCAACACTGGACCTCCAGCATAATGTCCCATCTGAGGAATGCGGTAATAACAATGAAGTGCTTTATGCAAGGACACAACCGCCATGGCATTGATTCGAAAAATGGAACTGTGCTAAGCTACAACACCTCCCCTTCCCACCCCCCTAAAGAATTACAAATGTGAAATTTTAAAATTTTACCTTTGATAACTTTTCAATTTTCTTCTCAAGTTGCTCTCTGCTAGGACTATCCTTCTCCTTCTTTCCATCCTTCTCCTTCTCTTTCTCCTTCTCCTTCTCCTGTTCACCCTCTCCATCTCCTGTTTTACCTTCCTCACCACCTTCTTCCTTCTCTCCATCCTCCCCCTCCCCTTTCTCTCCCCCTTCTTTGCTCTCGACATCATCCTTGTCCTCTGCATCACCGAGTTCATTGGGGTTCTTTGGGGGGCGTCCCCGCTTTCGTTTCGACGCCTCGCTTCCCTTGCCGAATTTCTTCTCTTGCTGCACACGCAATCTGTTCAACAGCAGAAAAACGAGAGTGTAAAAATATGGTATTTTATATGAAAGTTTGTGTTAAAGCTTACATACTTGAAGGGCTATAAGGGGGAGTAAGAAGAAACTTGCATTTCACAGAATATTTACTGTGTTTTTCATTGTTATATGGTTTGACCTAAGTGGAATGATAGCTTAAAAAGAGTAGATTCCTAGAATGTACAAAAGTCTCATGTTTTAGGTAGAGTGTAAGTGTATTTGTTATCAATTACTATATTTATAGTCTCATATGAGATCAAAATGTTCTATCAAATTTACTTATGAATTCAGTAAAACTTGGCAAGAGTTTAGTCATTTTCACAACATTAATTTTTAGGCATGAAAAAAGCAATCCACTGCCTTCAAACAAAGAGGTGATCAAATTTCTTCGTCCTCATGTGATTTTGAGGAACCTCCTGCAGATATGTGTCCTTGGGTAAGACACTTTATCTGCATTACCTCTCTCCACCCAGGAGTATAAATGGGTACCTGGTAGGGTCAGCATGACTTAGTTTGTCTGGCTTGGTGTGCCTCATTGGCAGCTCAGCTAGAAATACTCCCTAGGGAGTGGAAATGGTGCACATTTTTGTGCAGGGCCGAACTGTATCCCAATGACCAGGGCAATAATAGTAGTTGCAGGGCCCTCTGGGAGAACAGTGCTTGTCACTAAAGAGGCTACCCTGGGTAAATAAGACTCTATTATTATTATCATTATTATTATTATTTTCAGGGATACTTGGCAGCTCTGCACGTGATGTTACAAACATGTTGTTTGACTCACTTGCGTATCTTGCCCTCGACGACCCACTTGTCCCGCCTGAGGTTGGACAGGTGGTCCATGCTGTTGTCGATGCAGGCCACCACCCGGTCACTACACACCAGCTGGTTGACCAGGTAGCCCAGGATGCTGGCCTTGTGGGTGGCGTTCAGGGCCAGGAACGGGGTTGTCTGTAACTTGACTGACAACTGGCCGAATGGAAACAGAAAAGAGAAAACACAACACAAATGATAAGTATGAAATCATGTGATGAAGGTAATGGGTTTTGGGGTTTCTTTTGTATATACAGTACTAAAGTGAACAATACCCCATAGAGAGTGACAGTAGAGTCAGTTTCTGGTAGAGGCTGGAGAGCGCTATAGCAGAGAAACTACATAGGCCAATCTGTGGTTCCATGATTGACGCACAATGGACAAAAAAGCGATCTCAATGGTTCACAGATGCCTTTCAATCACAAGAAGAGTTTTCTAACTTACCTCATCGTCCTTCCCTTTCATTGCCTTGAGGTAGCAGCTGAGTACTTCTGATAGATTCTCCTGAGTTACATCAATCTCCAGTAGACGCTGGCCACCAGCAGTTAATGCCTACATAGATGATAACATCATCATTACTATCATCAGCATCATTATCATCATCATTATCATCACCAGCATCATTATCGTCATCATCATCATCATATTTTTTCTAATCTACCACATCATCCTTATCATTACAATCCTCAGCATCATCACCATTATCATCACTATCATCATCACCACTATCATTATCACTATCATCATCATCATCATCATCATCATCATCATCATCTTTCTAAATCCTCTGCCTTATCATCATCATCATCATCTTTTCCGCATCATCATCACTATCATCATCATCTTTCTTCTACTCCGCATCATCATCATCATCACCATTATCATCATCATCATCACCATCATCATCATCATCATCATCACCACAATCACCACCATCATTATTATCATCATTATTATCATCATCACCATCACCATCATCATCATCATCACCACAATCACCACCATCATTATTATCATCATTATTATCATCATCACCACAATCACCACCATCATTATTATCATCATTATCATCATCATCACCATCACAATGCAACAAAAGTCATCATCACAAACTGACCACAGTCAAAACTTTAAATAATAGTAAAAGTTCAATTAATATTATCATTGTCATCATGATCAAAAGCAAAAGTAGACTTACATCTGGTGTCCGGTCGTCGTCCGGTAGTCCCGGGTCTTCCATTGCACTGTTGACCAGACGAATGGCCAGATTGACCAGGGCGGGGACATGGTCCTCTTTGTTGAGAAGAGCTGATTGGAGGACTGTCATGGTAGGGATCTCGTCGTCATCTGATGAGTGATAAAGCAAACGTTAAACACAAACTTTAATTAAACATCCTTGCTGGCAACCACAACAATGGTCTAGGATGAGTAGAATTAGAATAGAGTTTTCAGCACTATTAACAAAATCATTATGTTCTTGCCATACTGTTTTTGACAAATATTAACAAATGAAGTGTATTTTCTGGTTTGGATTTAAAATTGTCATTGATACTGGATTTCTTTTGTGCTGTTCTGTCTGTAATTCTTTTTCTTGATTCACACTCTTTATATATAAATTCCTGATTCAGGAAAAATCCATGAAAGCATCAAGTCTGATAACTATATCTTTCTTTCGGGCTAGACAAAACTGCGACTTAGATTTGCTGTAACGATATAATGTCTATATTTGCTGACTTGAATAAAACATATGTGACCAGCTTACTGGCGAAGACCAAAAATTATATACTAACGAGCCGCCGGTCAAGTGAAAATAGAGGGACAAGCCGAGTGAGTGAGCAGCAAGAGAGTAAGAACATGTCACGACTACAAAGTATGAAGACAAGGACGAAGCAAAAGAGCAGGAGGAGGAAAGAGGAAGAGAGAAGGAAGGAAAGCAGGGGTGAGTAAAGAATACTATACCGCGAGTCCCAAAGGCATCAACCGATATTGTGTGAGGAGCTCAACCACCATAAGGCCGAATCGGCGAAGCAGCCACGACAAAACCAGTCACACCCTTGAGGCGGCGGGATTCTGGCAAGGGCCTATATTGATTTAGGCAGACGCAAGAAACAAATGTTAATAAGAGACCTTGTTCAATCAGCACTCATGCTTCGACCCCTGGTGACCATTATTTCACACATTCCCTCCAAAACATCATGGTCTTCACTGGCCAGCAGTGGATAGCTACGGGCGAGTTTGCATTTTTGACTTATTTAGATGCTATCTGACAAGAAGCTCTCAGTCTACCCTGCCCATCTTTATTCAGAGGCACGCCGAACCTACATTAAATTCCTGCCTCTTAAGGAGTTGTGTCCTAGCTACATACACAACCAAAATACTTCGCATGTAGAGGTTATGATATACTTATTGCGTTGAATCTTAAATGAATGATCAAGTATATGCTTGTCCACACACATTAACATTAGTAATAATGTAATACAGTGGAATCTCATTACAACAATGACCTTGGGACCATGAAAATTACCTTGTTATATCAGGTGTTTCTTCAAATTAAGGTAGAAAAACAAATAATGTAAAGACCTTGGACCAGCAAAATCACCTTATTATAGAAGGGTTTTGTTGTATCCGAACTCTTAATAATGAGGTTCCACTGTAATAGACAATAGTAACTAGAAATAATCACTGAAGGTGATTAATACCCCCCGCCCCCACTCACATCCCTGACTTGTCACTTCTGGCCCATAATACACCATTACAATGGCAATGCAGTTTCCAACACATACAAAAATTGTGTCTTGCACACCTTCACCCAAGACAAATGTGTGTGCTAAATCTCATGAGCATTGGTCAAAAACTGAGAAAGTAGTTCCATCTGCAAGATTTTTACCTCATTTATTGCCATAATATGCCATTACCATGGCAACACAGTTTCTGACGCATTAAAAAACGTGTTTTACAATTTTGACCCCAAAACAAATGTTTGTGCCAAATCTCATGAGCATTGGTTAAAAACTGAGGAAGTAGTTCGGTCTGCAAGATTTGTAACGGACCAACCGTCCGCCCGACTGACCACCCGCCCACCCAACCACAAGCTGATACCTATATACCACCTTCAAACTTTGTTTAGCGGGGGTATAATTATAGTAGGCCTACTTACGGGGGACTCGTTGGTGAGTTTCATGTCTTCCACTGGCTTCTTGAGTTCTCGTGCCATCTCCCTTTCCATCATGCGCTGCTGGAGGCGCCGTTCGCGTCGTGCGTGCTTCTCCGTCTTCCTCGCCTGCTTCTCGCGTTCCTTTTCCTACCAGATGAAAAAAAAACCAGAAGACGACAACAAAAGATGTTAAAAAGCAACGCACTACAGTAGTTATAGTAGAAGTAGTGGTAGTTGTAGCAGTAGTAGAAGTAGTAGTAGTAGTAGTAGTAGTAGTAGTAGTAGTAGTAGTAGTGGTAAAAGTAGTAATCCACGTTTTAAATCCGGTTTGGTCCCCGACTACGGAGGTGGCTGGATTTACCTCACACTCACATACATCATTGTAAATTGAGCTGCATCTGTGTGTGTAGACACACATTTGATATTGTTGGCTCTGTAATTTGCGATATTGCACGTGTGACCCATCAACAGTAAAAGTGGGCTGTACGGGAGGGAAGAGTTGGACATTGCATACTTCATGAGGTGATGGGAAACAAAGTTTTTTGCAATTTCTCTTATTCTTCTTTTGTGTGCATACATCACACATGTGGCAAGCTGGCAGTTTGTGTGCTGTGTGAATGGCATTCCAAGTGAAGACTTAAATCACAATTAGTGTGAAACTGTGAACACATTGTTTACTTTGTGAAACAACAGACAATTAAACAAGAAAGAGAAGAGAAGAAAAAGTTGACAGCTAGCTGACTGATATCAAAATCTGAAATTTAATACTGCCCCAGCCCCCAAAAAGTGAGGATCTTAAAAAAGAGGAATATATCGTCGGTTGTCCGGCAGAAGGGCACTAGCATATGTTCCCGGCAGAAGGGCCTTAACACTAAATTGTCTCTAACTTGAAAACCAATTGGCTTTTTTCACATGAAATACAAATAGCATGATTTTTTAGATCCTTTTCTCAATCAATCTGTTAAGTACAAATATCAAATGAGGCAATATTTCTCAAATTAGAGAAAATTTACTGTTAAGGACCTTCTGCCAGAAACATATGCTAGGGTCCTTCTGCCGGGCAACTGATGATGGGTAACAACGATGCCAATACATTACCTCTGCCTTTTTCCTTGCCTCTAATGCTCGGACAAGTAACATATGCTGCTTTCTTCGTTCCCGTTCCTGAAAGCAAAATGTGCAATTGTTTTGGGTCATAACACAACAACAACGACCAAATACAATTGTGAATTTACATATTTTCAAAGAATTTTAGTTCTCCTTTCTATTGTTTTATTTTTGAATATGAAGTATATTATCTACATGCATAACACACTATGTACACACACTAAAACACACTAAAGGCATGCAGCATGCTGTTAAATAACACTGTGTTCCCGCCACAAGGGCTGAAATATAGTACACAGTGCATAAGCATTTCTTCCTTCTGACGGGCGCATACACAGCAATTATGTACTTCTGTAAAAACAGACAAAATGCCCACGGTATGCTGGACATGATGAATACATGTATGTATGATACAGCATGCATATTGTGTGAGTGAAGCATGGAGCAAAATACTAAAAACACTTGGTGATATACAACAATGGCAAACAATTAGTTAGTGATGAGCAGAAATGCAACTTAAAATGTGAGTTAGTATTTAGTAGGATAGTAAAGGAAGCCATAGATGCATGAATATTACTAGAATTCATAGATTCTGGCCGATTAACAATCTCAGCAAATTAACTGTCTGATGTTTTGTGTTCTACGGTATTTACTTGTCCATTCAAACACTCGCAGATATGTCAGACAGCAAAGTTTGACAATTGTTTAAATGGGGCTTCCACAATGTTATATTGAGTCTTCAAGTGCCTGGAAATTATACTGAATGACCAATCTGACTTCATAGTACAGTTCCCACTATGATAATACTAAATCTGCTTTACATTAGTAAACCAGATTATGGCATTTATTCCTCATTTTACTTACAAGCAATTCTACCAACCATGAAATCAAGTTTTATGTTAGCGATGTATGCACTGAATCATTAAAATATCCTTCAAACACTAAAATCATAAACTATACTTTCATAGTGTATACCCAGCTGGAATGTCACTGTAGTTTCATAACAAGACTATTTGTATATCCTCCCATTTCTTGAAACAATGTAAATCCAAGATAGTTTGCCAATTAATGTTTAGTTACAAAACATTTTCATTCAACAAGCAAGCTACCTCAGTAAGATGTTTTCATACCATTTATAGACTGAGAAATTTACAAAAAAAATTAACACTGCTTTCAAAAACCTGCTCAACCATCATATATCAGCACATACTGTAATTGATGTGGTTCTCATTTTCTTTCTCTCTTTTTTTAATGGATTACAAATACAAAATACAACATTACAACTAAATTACAACAGACATGAAGAGATTGTGGAAAGAACAATACAAGACTAACTTAATTATCCCCAGATGAATAGAGTATAAATGATCCTGTCATAAAACTACAGAGAGATGAAAAGTGTTCATTTTGTTTCTGTTTTGTTTCTGTTTTTTACCAAATTGGTTGATGTAATCCTACACTATCTGTTGTGTTAAAGATGACTGTATGCAATCAAAACTACATTGATTGATCTATGCTGAAATGTGTAAAAGAAAACTAGAAACTAGACCAAGGTAGATCTAATTTTATACCACCAAGCTGCATTTTAATGTATGATATTTTTTTTCTTCAGAGGGGCTATTTACATCTTCTGTGCATTCACTTGTAAATGGGGCGCAATGCTTGAATCAGACATACCAGTATGTGATATTCACTACCAATCACTTAGCCTAGAGGATTCCAAGAATTTAGCATAGGTCACAATGTAATAGGATATGCCAGGTATCTCGTGGAGAAAAAAAAAGACCTCACAACAATCTACTTTCCCCTGGAAACATTTATGAATTACACTTCGAGGAGAAAAACAACTGTTTGATAGATTATTACATAGAATTTCAAACACACATGAGTTGTTAATAGCAAAAGCAATAAAATATTATACTTTAGGTTTAATGGGAAATTCATATTTACGTGATACCAGTAAGTAATCCACAATCAGTTAGTCAAGTGGGATATATTTAGATCACATCAAAACTATATTTAATACTCTTCTCATTTTTTATGTGCAGTAGATTGCTTCCAAATTCTTCAGATATATGTTTAGAAGATGAACAGATATACAAAGAAGAAAGTGACGAAGATATAAAAAGGAAAAATCCACCCACAGAATGCAATGTCTGGAGCAGAAATCATAACCCCCCCCCTCTCCCCTCTCCCCCTCCCCTAACTCAACTGCATCATGAATTAAAAATCGCCTGGCTCCAATTAGGTTTACAACCAATCTTGATTCTTGACATCCTGCACCCCACCCCCTTCTCTTCCAAAAGCAATGAAAGTGTTTCGACGGCTCATACAATTTTCTACAGAA
This sequence comes from Eucidaris tribuloides, assembly GCA_001188425.1. Lineage (NCBI taxonomy): Eukaryota > Metazoa > Echinodermata > Echinoidea > Cidaroida > Cidaridae > Eucidaris > Eucidaris tribuloides. The sequence goes on from JZLH01S0098840.1 coordinate 86,982, forward strand.
CACAAATGTGATTTCGAGTTTTTCAAAAATAAAAATAAAAAATAAGAAATTTGGTACAAGAATATTGTTGAACGAAACATTTGAATTGCACATCATACCGAAGTAATTATCTACACACCATCTAAGGGCTACAAATAAACAACATTATTATTATTATTATTTTTTTTTTGGGGGGGGGGTAAATTGAACAAATATGTTACTTTACATGTTGATGAAAGCTGTGAACTTACTCCCCTAGGTTGCTAAAGTTACATTAATTTAGGAAAACGACAACATCACATAAAAAGTGTATTGTGTTTATAATTTTTGTCTGTGTATGGGAGGCATAGATGTGCGGTTGTTTTGGGGTGGGTGAGTAGAAGCCTGTCTTTTGGCTTACCACCTCCCCACATAACCTGTCGCTTCCCCCCCCCCGCCCCCCTCGTCCCCCCGAGTCTTATCAGGGGTGCATCAGCCGCCCCACTCCCTCCCCCCCCCCGCCCCCCCCGCCCACCATTCCACACATAAATTTGACGAATGCTAATCTTTCTTTATGTCACTTTGTGTGTAGAACTGAACACAAGTCACCAAAATGGAAGTAAGATGTTGATAGACATCCTAAAATCAAATTAAATATTCATGGTACATATTGTTCCATGGGGTGACAAGACCTTGTATCTCAATTTTTGGTGAAAATGAGCTTTTTATGCAATCTCATACCTAGAAAGTCATATTCTTCTTGTCCCAATCTGAAATTTCAAATCTCAAAAATAGAGCCACAAACAACAGCTATCCTACTTGACACTGTGTTATGGCAGCCATGTTTTTGGTGCTTGTAAACATTTAACATTTTGAAATACAAGGTCCCATCACCCCAAGCACGATATGTAAATGAGCGTAGTACTGAAACTCATGGACTTTATGTGAGAAAAGAAGACAGGAGGACAGAAACCCATGAAAGAATGGAAATAACCGTGACAACACCAGAGAACAATAGAGTTTATTGTTAACAAACCAAACACAAGCCTATATATAAACACACTGGTTAATAAAACAGCAAACCATCCATCGACAACCAAAAGGGTATTAACTCAATACACATTAACAGCCAGAAGGGCGGTAACGCCATTGATTTTGTACAGTAATTGAGCCCTTCTTGTTGTCAACAGGTACGGAGTTAATGCATTCTGGCTCTCAGTAGTTGAAACCATTTGAAATGTGTACTTGGTGAAACCTGCATTAGCACACATCTTGTATGGGGTGAGTGTGAGTGGGGGTGTGGTGGGGTGGGGGTGAGGGGTGGGGCTCTTCTGGGGTTGGGGGCGGGGCACTTTTCAGCCTTACTGCCCAAAATTCCTTTTATTCAACTGTATGTTGATACTCCATCTGGTCTTCTTGATATGTTTTGTGCTGGAGGAGTTTCTTTTTAACAGTACAATTGCAAATGCTTTAGTAACAATTTTCAATCAAGTAGTTCCCACGTTTGTATTATAAATATCAATACTTCTTTCAAATTTATTACATTTATTCTTGATTTCATATATTAATTTTTTTAGTGTAAGGTGTAATATCTACATTATTTGTCTAAATATGCAAACAGGTGATAAAATATCATATTTTCAGCCAATATAAAAGGTATATTTCAACCCATTGGAGACTAAAAACTGAATATCCCAGGCTGGGGTGTATGGAGAATGCATATTATATTGAAATTAAATTATCTCCATGGGTTAATGACTACACAACAAAAAACAAATAACTGAAAATAAAATAACTATCAAGATATCTGATTAAAATATAAGTTGCAATTACATTATTTGCAAATGAGAGGTGTCATTTATTGCCCCGATCTCTACTTTACTTGCCCCAAAGTATCAGGAATTTCATACAGTTTTGTAATGGACCCCAAACTGCATGCAGAATTCACCAAGACCACTTCAAAACAATTTTATTGCAATGAATGATAACCCAAAATGTCATGATTATCAAACAAAAATACCCACAGCACATCAAAGAGAGTACATGGTGTATGATATATTAATTCTGGCCATCAAATGACAAAATTCAGCCAACTAACCTGGTGTTTTAGAAGTACTGCTTGTTGTCTCCGTAATTCTCTTTCCTATATCAAAACAGCAGTTATTATTGACTTTATTATTTAGATTTTACATTATCCCAAATTGTTTTGTAATCACACTGAAAAGATTTATTAGAAAAACAATTTTTTTTTTTAACATAGATGTACTTTATGAAACTATTGACATATTTTTATGATTTCTTTTTGTACTGGAAGATATCAGATATTTATTCAATCATGCTTCTTTCACTTGTATGCACCATTTTCAAAATGTTTCTAAATTGGGATGATCAAAACATAGAACTTTCTGTTAATATTATCTTTACAGACTCATTTTCATATTTGTTAATACTGTTATCTAAATTTTAGCATCTGTTTCATGTTAATAAATTCTCATGAATCATGGGGACTTCCTTTTAAGCAAAACATTCTTCATTCAAAGTAAGTAACACAGAAACCAGAACAGACTTTGATTTTTCAAACACATGGCAAAAAAATATGTTCGGATGAATTTACCATGATCAGCTTTGGACCATTTAGTAAGAATAATAATGTTTCTTTTACTTTTTTTTCTTTTCTTCTTAGAACTACAGTATTTCAAAATAGATTTGAGTATAAACCCAATGTTTATGCTGTGAAAATTTTGTTGTCAAATGTTTCTACCATGTGAGGAAAATACTGTCAGATCACTTTGACAGGTATATTTCATAGCTTTATATGGGTTAGGTTCAGTTTCTATCATGGTAATGCTCAAATTCAATGCTGCCAAAAAGCATGCCCTTTTCTCTTGAAACCAAACAAAATCATGATTAATGCTTCCAGATACACTCTAGTCAGTGTAGATATCAGTATCTTTATTAGCTCACTTAGTTTTTTACAC
>JZLH01S0098840.1:99351-111600 GCA_001188425.1 Eucidaris tribuloides
TGTTCATAATGTACATATTTCACCATTACATTAAATAAAGAAAAAGATGGCGTTATAATCTCTTTGAAATAAATATGCTTAAATGACCTTAATTATTACTTAAATATCTGGCATGATTTTAGTAGTTATTTTATACCCGACTTCTGAAAAAAAAAAAAAAATTTTTCCTGAAGTTATGCAAATTTGCCCGACAATTAGAGATAAAAATTATATACAAAAATACAATGGAGTTTTATTCTCAATATTTGAATTAGTGATAACAAAATGCCAAAAATTCATACAAGATAGGCGTAGTGTGGATATAAAAATTAGTTATGCGTGTTATATGAATACATTGCTATTCTATCATTATGTTTTCATCGGTAGTATAAATTTTGCATCTCCCGAAAGGTTAGTTTTCTTTACTAATTTTTCCAAACTGCATTAGTTTGTGAATAGGAACTTTTGACTGCAACAAATCAAGACAACTTAGATAATTAGTTGCCCAATGTCTCAATCCTCCCCCCCCGCCCCCCAAAAACTACACGCCAAAATTTTGGTCAACAAAAAATAAGAAAAAAGTCAAATCCAGGAAAATATAACCTAAAGTTAGTCTGTATTGTTCTCACTTATCGCACGGTTAGTAAAAAATTAAACTTAAAACGGTATAAAATTAGTCAATCTGACTTACTTTGCTTTATCAAATTACAACCTGTTTCACGTCCTCCTGGGACGCTCCAACGTGCCAAGCTGATCTTTGCAGTATTCGTGACCCATTGCTTTGGTAACGTGAAAAAGAGCAGCACTTTCAACAGAGGTGGCGGGGCTGTGCGCACAACTTAGTGGGCTACAACTAAGCAGTTGGAAGATTCCTAGATATTCCTTGACAGTAATAATGTTAGCCTGAGACCCATCACGCGTTCAACAGACAATTAGCCTGCAAAGATCAGTCAGCCTGGATGAAGCCATCTCAGAGAGAAACATAAAATGTTGCCAAATCAATAACAAAGTAAATCCAGATTGACTAGCTTTTTTTAACTTTTGAAAGTAAATAAACTAAATTTTCTGAAACTGCTGAATTGTAATGAATAAAAATGATGTGTACAAATATTAAGTAGCGAGTCATACTGTTCAGCCTTACTTGTTACCAGCTATCACATCTTACAATAGTCCGAAAATATGACCGATCCGGTTCCCTAAAAGAGTTTAGTTCTCACCTTTGTATGTTCAAGTCTCCGCCTTTCTTGGCCTTCCTAGGGCGTCCGTTTACTGGCGAGGCCTCCTGTGCGACTGCGCTCTTACTCCGCTGTCGCTGGACGCTGAGCCGCCTTTAGCTGCGACGGGATAGACAAAATGCAGTGCGCGTCGTAGAGCTCGTCTTCGTTTAACTTTCTCGAAAGTATTTTGCATGCCTCTGCCAAATCACAAGGATAAGGTGAAAGACATGTTGATGAGAACTGGCTGATATGACAGAAAAGAACTTTGAGTGGAACGGGCCTTACGCTACGTAGAGAAATAATTGGAAAAAACTGCGGATGTAGAGCTATGGCTTTTACACTAAGAATATGGTTGTCATTTGAGAAGTCATTGGCATCAGACCTTAGTTAGTAGACGTCTCTTTATCTTTTGGGTAAAAGTTTAATCAGTAATGTTATCTGTTAGAAGTATTTTGACTTTATGCAACAATAAGTGGACGGCACAGGGTATACTCTAACCTAACCAGTACCACGCAGGCGAAAAACATAGCTGGTTGTTATTGTGGCGCCTTAAAAGTAAACCAAGTGAGCCCAGAAAAAAAAGTATTTGGGAATTAGCATAGATAGGGGAAGCAGCGGTCGTAAGTCAATGACTGATAAAACCAAACAAAAAACTTGCTATAGTTTAAAATGTATTGAAATATTTAAACCAATGTGGGTCATAATCTGAAAGAATCCATGAGTTTTGAGATGCAAAAGTTGTGTATTCTTTTATTTGTTCAAATTCACAGTTTGAAGAAAACAGCACTCAATTGCAAATACCACCTACAATAAATTCTTCATCTATTTGACGGTTCTGATGCTTGTCAGCAAAAAACACGTCACAATCCCCATATAGATAAGCTGATTTATACAACATTTATGCCCCCCCCCCATAAAAAAGAAAAATCAAAACGTGTACCTTAGAATATTCAAAAGTTACTTAACCGCATCACCGTCTGGCTTTGTGCTTATAGGAATTTATCTCCCTCTTTGGTGCTTTCTTCCTCCCCTGACCTCTGCCCACGGCATGCTGACCCCGTCTCCAGACTGACCAACGGCCCCCGGACTTACCCTGTTGGCGTCTCGACTCTCTGGCGCCCTCTAGCTGCTGCTGTCGCTCCAGTTTACGCCTCAATTTAGCTTCGTGGACCCTCCTGGCCATTTCTGCCATTTAAACACCAAGGAACACTGCCCAGTCCTCTACACTGACTTATTATCATCAATTCAGTTTAAGATTAACTTACTTATTGTCACACTCCTATCTCAATGTCATTATGATGCTCAGATGTATAAAGGGAAATGGCAAGATAGGAACTAGTCCTCCAATTTCAGACACAATGCTCCCAGAAACAAGCATACTGCTTAAAGTTTCTGCTGTGAAAATTTCATAGTCATACATTTAATCTTTGTTGTACATTTATTACCAGAAAATGCTGTGATGGTGAAATTTGTTGTGTAGCTTTCCATGTAATCAATTTTTATCAGGGCCTGAGATAAATTCTATATTGATTAATTAATACTTGTTCTCCTCAAGTAAATAAATTCGAGAAAAGCCCTTGCAGTCTGAACATACACACTAGCCAGTGTATAAAGCGGTATATATTTCAACTAATGTGGTTCTTGAGGCATTTTTGACTTCTACCAATCATGTCACTTCCCTTTAAGAATTTGAGTAACTTGTTTATTTTTATGCTCCTATCTCAATGATGTTATGATGCTCAGGTGTTTAACTCTCAACGTGTCACAGAATTTTGAGAATTGCTGCTTTGAGCGAATTTTAGATTGCAGTGTTATTATCAAAGAGCTGTAACTTTTTAACGCTGGCGCTGCTCAGTGGCTGCCGGGCCCACAATCAATTGGGCAAAATGAATTTTCGGAGGATTTCTTTGTTTGATTTCTGTTTCGAATAAAATGTGGATTATTATTATTATTATTATTTTTAACGCATGAACAATGGGGAAAGAGATGTGTACAAAAGTTGTAGACAAAAGTATAACCGTTCTAACAATGTAAGTTTTAGTATGTTTATTATTCTGAAGTTACAATGAACTATGTAAATTTACTTATTTTGGTCAGTCAGTACCACACATATATAGTAACTGTCAATCTGTTGCAAAAATCTGTGATAAAAATCTAAAATTTCTAGGGAAATATCCAATAAAACCTTACCAGTTTTACGGGTGATTTAGCATGGTATGTTCCTCTATTATGTAAAAGTGTAACAAGATATTAATTTAGTGTCACAATTTTCATTCTTCTAACATTGATTGAAAGGGTAGTATTTGTGGTGTAAAACTGCATCAGCGACAATTTACAAATTATGCTTTCAATAAATATTCAAATTTACATCCCACATCCCATATAGGATTCTGGAGTTTTAAAGGGAAATGAATAGAGCTATACATATTGAACTAAAAAATTACAAAAAAAAACAATTCCTAAAAAAACAAAACAAAAATGCTATACACCTGAGCTTGTTTTGCATTGTTCATATACTTGTGTTCATGGGTGTGTATGTTTGAATGACATGAAAATAATTAAGCTATGCAAGAGACTTAGTTAGTTATTGTTGATTATTTTTACAAAATTAGTTTTTGCAGAAGTTGCAGGAAGATTCAGAAAAGAGGCCAGGTCATTTTTTTTCATCATATCCAAATAATAATTATTCCAAAGAAAATCATATAAATCCCTTTACCAATATTAATATGAAGTATGATAATGATGATGAAACATATTTCTGAAGTTAAAATATTTGGAGTAGTTTGAAATGTAATAGAAATACATTATAGATATATGGCAGGTACATTCCTTCCCCTAATCATTAAAATTTCACTTTTATGATGGGAAAATTGAACAAAGTTATTGATTTTTTTTACTTGCAATAGTAGAAAATGGCACACATTGTATATTGCTGCAATCATTAATATTACTTTTAATGTCATGTATGAAATATTATATTCAGCCAACCAGTCTTTATGAGCTGGAAGTCAATGTTAAGTTTGGTAAGAATGAATATGAAACTGACCCATTTCAAACATATGACTTCAGAATTATGTTCATTAAAAAAAGATAGAGTTTATTCACACTCAATATATTTACCAGCGAACACCATGTTACGTTTGTAGCATACTTATGGAGTTGTGTGTGAAACACAATTAAGCAAGAAAAAATACACAATGTCAATTACTGTGAAGCAACAGATTTGGACATGCAAAGCTGATGCAAATGTGATAAAGAAAAGCAGCCATTTTACCCCCAAAGAACAATAACTTTATGTTCATAATGTACATATTTCACCATTACAGTAAATAAAGAAAAAGAATGGGTTATAATTTCTTTGAAATAAATATTGTTAAATGTTATTTACTGAAATAGTGGCATGTTTTAGTAGTTATTTTATACCGATTTATGAATTTGAAGTTAATGCAAATTAGCTGACAATAGAGATAAAAATTATATACAAAAATACAATTGAGTTTTATTCTGATATTTGAATTAGCTGATAAACAGAAATGCCAAAATTCATACAAATGGTGTGGATATATAAAAAAAAAGTGTATTGGTTGTTATATGAATACATATATCATATGTTTCATGGTAGTATAAATTTTGTGTTCCAAGGTTAGTTTCTACTAATTTTTCTAAACTGCATGTTTGTGATAGGAATTTTTGTGAACAAATTCAAAGACAACTAGATATTATTTCCAATGCCCAATTTTCCCACCCCCCCCCCAAAAAAAAACACACACAATAATTTTGTTCAACCAAAAAAAGAAAAAAGTCAAATCCAGTTAATATAACCTAAAATTGTCTATGTATGTTCTCACTTATCCAGGTAGTAAAAAATTAACTTAAAACGTAACCAAGTCAACTGGACTTCCTTTGTTTATCAAATTACAACGTTTCACATCCTCTCTGGGACGCTTTAACGTGCCAACTGATCTTTGCCGGTATTCGGCTGTTGACCCATGACGCGAAAAAAGAGGAGCCACCTTTCAACAGAGGTGGGGGCCTGTGGCACAACTTAGCTGGGGCCTACAACTTGGCAGTTTGGAAGATTCCTAGATATTCCTTGACATAATAAGTTCCTGGACCCCATCACGGTTCAACAGACAATTGCTGCCAAAGATCAGTCAGCCTGATGAAGCATCTCAGAGAGAACATAAAATGTTGCAACTCAATAACAAAGTAAATCCAGTTGACTAATTTTAAACTTTTGAAATTAAATAACCTAAATTTCTGAAAATTGCTGATTTTAATGAATAGAAATGATGTGTAGCAAATATACGTAGGAGCATACTGTCAAGCTTACCTTGTCCCAGCTATCAACATCTTACAATGTCCAGAATACGGACCGATCGGTTCCCTAAAAAGAGTTAGTTCTCACCTTGTTGTTCTAGTCTCCGCCTTTCCTTGGCCTCCTGGGCCCGTCTGGCGAGCTCCTGTGCGATGCGTCTCTTCTCCGCCTGTCGCTGGACGCGAGCCGCCTTGCTGCGACGGTGACCGAAATGCATGCGGTCGTAGAGCTCGTCCTCATTTAACTTCTCGAAGATGATGCCCTGCACAAATCACAAGGAAAGATGTAGGACGTGTGATGAAACCAATGATATGAGAGAAAGGAACTTTGAGAAGGAAACGGCCTTTCAGCAAGAAAGATGACTGGAAAGACCGTAGGTGTAGGGCTTGATTTACATGAGGTCATGGTTCTCAAGTGAGACGACCTTGTTTGAAACCTCGTTAGTGGCTTTTCTATCTTTGGGTAAAATGCTTTATCAACATTTTTCTGTAGAATGAATTTGATTGTACCAATGAAAGCAGGCCAGGAATACTAGTACCCATAGGGGGAAAAAACGATACATGCTATTATTAGTGGGGGAAAAGAATACACCAAGAGACCAGGGGAGACAGTGTATAGGCTGAAAAGAGAAGGCAGGGTCTTATTCAAAACTATACACCAACAACCGTACCTTGAATGATGAATTTCTCAACCATATGGGTATCAAATGATGAATCATGATTTGTGAAATGGCAACATTTGTGTATGCTTTTATCTGTCAAGTTCACAGTTTGAATATAGTCCTGTTCAGTTTTAAAAATGTGATGTGTGCCTGGTGCCATGGATGGGGGGCTTCTAGAGTAAAACAAAGATGATGCAATAAGCCAGGTTGACAGCTGTTCTTAAGCTAAAGAAATGCATAGGTGAAGATACATGTACCATCCTTTGTAATGCTCTTGGAAGCCCTAGTGTGCCCCCCCCCATGAAAGATTACGTGATGTCTCGTTTTCAAAACGGATCCGGTCTTTACCCCTAAAATTTTGTATTCTTTGTTCTGAGGTCAGCATAAGTCACTCGCAACCCTATTGGATTACCCACATTTTAAACATTTATGCCCAAAACGAAAAATCAAATTGTGTACCTTTGGATATCAAATAAGTTTACTTACGCCTGTTTGACTCACCAAAAATATGGATTAATAATGTCTTTATAAAAAAATTTCCCTCCGCATATCAAAGTTGCGCAACACAAGAAAAAAAGTCCAGGATCGCAAAGATTTGCACGGATCGGTCGGCTCTAGCTCTATTTCCGTCTTCCTGGACATGCGCCGCCTCACAGATAAATGACAGGAAAGGACAAAGGCCACAATCTCTCCGTGGCGGCGGCTAAGTCGACGGGAATTGAGCTTGCGACATTGATGCTATGTACATGCGACATGTCTGAACATGTGAAAGCGGGTCCGCAATCGCAAATTCCGCGTGGAATAATCAAAGAAATATCTCTTTTCGGGAGGCAATTTATTGTGGAAGGAAAGTTATGAATTGTAAATGGATTTGCTTATTTTCGTCGATAATGATAGCAAATATCGGGAAAAAATAGAATATCGAAATAAGCCGATATAAACGGGTATTTTTATGAATGGCAATACGACAATACGCGGCAAATTAAAGAAACCCTATAAAAAAAAGTGTATTGGTTGTTATATGAATACATATATCATATGTTTCATGGTAGTATAAATTTTGTGTTCCAAGGTTAGTTTCTACTAATTTTTCTAAACTGCATGTTTGTGATAGGAATTTTTGTGAACAAATTCAAAGACAACTAGATATTATTTCCAATGCCCCCAATTTTCCCACCCCCCCCAAAAAAACCACACACACAATAATTTTGTTCAACCAAAAAAGAAAACAGTCAAATCCAGTAAATATAACCACAAATTGTCTATGTATGTTCTCACTTATCCAGGTAGCAAAAAATTAACTTAAAACGTTAAAACTAGTCAACTGGACTTCCTTTGTTTATCAAATTACAACGTTTCACATCCTCTCTGGGACGCTTTAACGTGCCAACTGATCTTGGCCAGTATTCAGCTGTTGACCCATGACATGAAAAAAGAGAAGCCACCTTTCAACAGAGGTGGGGGCCTGTGGCACAACTTAGCTGGGGCCTACAACTTGGCAGTTTGGAAGATTCCTAGATATTCCTTGACATAATAAGTTCCTGGACCCCATCACGGTTCAACAGACAACTGCTGCCAAAGATCAGTCAGCCTGATGAAGCATCTCAGAGAGAACATACAATGTTGCAACTCAATAAACAAAGTAATCCAGTTGACTAGTTTTAAACTTTTGAAATTAAAGCCCAAGTTTAGTTTTGGGGATTTTTTGTTATTTGAAAGCTTTATGCCCCAAAGTCATAACCCTGCAATAATAGATTCTGAATGTCTTTAGTTTTTTTTTAATTAGTTAATGAAAAATCTCGGGGGGACCCCCAAAATGTTACATTATAGCATCTAAAGGGTTAAAAAAGCTTTAAGGTTACATGTGTTATACCTCATCTGAAAGAGCAGACGCTGCTTTCAGATGAGGTATAACTCATATAACCTTTTTTTTGTCTTTGGGTTTTTTTTTAAATTAATTAATATAAAAACCCCAGACATTTTTGACTATATTTTACATTATAGCAACCAAATGGTTAAAAAGGTTATATGAGTTATACCTCATCTGAAAGAGCTGCGTCTGCTCTTTCAGATGAGGTATAACACATGTAACCTTAAAGCTTTTTTAACCCTTTAGATGCTATAATGTAACATTTTGGGGGTCCCCCCGAGATTTTTCATTAACTAATTAAAAAAAAACTAAAGACATTCAGAATCTATTATTGCAGGGTTATGACTTTGGGGCATAAAGCTTTCAAATAACAAAATATCCCCAAAACTAAACGTTGGGCTTTAAATAAACTAAATTTCTGAAAATTGCTGATTTTAATGAATAAAAATGATGTGTACCAAATATAAGTAGGAGCATACTGTCAAGCTTACCTTGTCCCAGCTATCAACATCTTACAATGTCCGAAATATGGACCGATCGGTTCCCTAATAGAGTTAGTTCTCACCTTGTTGTTCTAGTCTCCGCCTTTCCTTGGCCTCCTGGGCCCGTCTGGCGAGCTCCTGTGCGATGCGTCTCTTCTCCGCCTGTCGCTGGACGCGAGCCGCCTTGCTGCGACGGTGACCGAAATGCATGCGGTCGTAGAGCTCGTCCTCATTTAACTTCTCGAAGATGATGCCCTGCACAAATCACAAGGAAAGATGTAGGACGTGTGATGAAACCAATGATATGAGAGAAAGGAACTTTGAGATGGAAACGGCCTTTCAGCAAGAAAGATGACTGGAAAGACGTAGGTGTAGGGCTTGATTTACATGAGGTCATGGTTCTCAAGTGAGACGACCTTGTTTGAAACCTCGTTGGTGGCTTTTCTATCTTTGGGTAAAATGCTTTATCAACATTTTTCTGTAGAATGAATTTGATTGTACCCATGAAAGCAGGCCAGGAATACTAGTACCCACAGGGGAAAAAAACGATACATGCTATTATTAGTGGGGGAAAAGAATACACCAAGAGACCAGGGGAGACAGTGTATAGGCTGAAAAGAGAAGGCAGGGTCTTATTCAAAACTATACACCAACAACCGTACCTTGAATGATGAATTTCTTAACCATATGGGTATCAAATGATGAATCATGATTTGTGAAATGGCAACATTTGTGTATGCTTTTATCTGTCAAGTTCACAGTTTGAATATAGACCTGTTCACTTTAAAAAATGTGATGTGTGCCTGGTGCCATAGATGGGGGGCTTCTAGAGTAAAACAAAGATGATGCAATAAGCCAGGTTGACAGCTGTAAAGAATGTCGGTATAATAAATTTCCGGTATACCGATACCGCTGAAAAAATATCGTTAAAATCCGGCATACCGGCCCGTAGCGGGCGACTCGCGACTCTAGCAACTGCACAACTCAATGCTGTAAGCACTACACACACAACATCAATGGCAATGTGTGGGACTGAAGTCAATTATTGACTGACGGTAGAACAGTTGAAACGATGTATAAGTGAAAATATTTTTAATATGAACACACCTCTATCATTGGTAATAAATATCAACAACAATAAACTGTTTGACTCACCAAAATATGGATTATAATGTCTTTATAAAAGAAATTTCCCTCCGCATATCAGTCTCGCGCACACAAGAAAAATATCAGATCGCAAAGATTTGCACGGTCGGTCGGCTCTAGCTCTATTTCCGTCTTCTGGACATGCGCCCTCAACAGTAAATGACAGGAAAGGACAAAGGCCACAAATCTCTCCGTGGCGCGGCTAGAGTCGACGGGAATTGAGTTGCGACATTGATGCTATGTACATGCGACATGTCTGTACATGTGAAAGCGGTCCGCAATCGGCAAATTCCGCGTGAATAATCAAAGAAATATCTCTTTCGGAGGCAATTTATTGTGGAAGGAAAGTTATGAATTGTAAATGGATGTTGTTATTTTGTCGATATATGATAGCAAATATCGGGAAAAAATAGAATATCGGAAAAAGCCGATATAACGGTATTTTATGAATGGCAATACCGACAATACCGGCAAATTAAAAACCCTTAAAAACCGATATATCGGAAAACCGACATACTTTAGACAGCTGTTCTTAAGCTAAAAAAATGCATAGGTGAAGATACATGTACCATCCTTTGTAAGGCTCTTGGAAGCCATAGTGTGCCCCCCCCCCCATGAAAGATTACGCGATGTCTCGTTTTCAAAACGGATCCGGTCTTTACCCCTAAGATTTTTTATTCTTTGCTCTGAGGTCAGCAAAAGTCACTCACAACTCCATTGGATTACCCACATTTTAAACATTTATGCCCAAAACGAAAAATCAAATTGTGTACCTTTGGATATCAAAATAAGTTTACTTACGCCATCACCGTCTGGCTTTGGGTTTAGGAATTCACCGATGCGTAGCTTGGCGCTGAAGCTGAAGTGTTCTCTCCCGACATCACGGATGCCACGGCGGTCGATGTAACGCACAACCTCCGGATACGTACGTAATTTCTTGCCGCAAGGTGCGTAGTAGAGGACGTCCCCCTTCAACCGATCGCCAGGACCGAGTTGCCTGATAATGGTCTGTCGACGCCAGCCATTGGCCAGTGGCCATCTGACGGCTCTTTCGTCGGTGACACGCATTCGTTTCCTCTTCAAAGCTGAAATTTCAAAGGCAAATATTTTCTCAGCTTAGTTTGGCATCCAATCCAATTTTTGGAACATACAAAACCATATCAAAAGGTATTTGAAAATCAATGTTACTGTTGTGAAAGTTCAACTGCAATAATAGCAAACATCGGGTGACTTTGAACACTGAGGTGATTTTGGACACGTTTTAAAAAGAAGTTACAATGGTCACACCTGTATAATGGTTCAGTTTTTCAAATACATTTTTAAAAACTTGGGGTCTGGGGGTCTGGGGGAGGGGACATGTCCAAAGTTACCTTGATCTATAGTGACAATTGTTTAATCTCGTAATATATATATATATTTATATTTTTTTTTCAGATCAAACCATACTTTTAAATTGATGATGTAAACTGTAATTTTATTGATAATACCCGTGAACCATGAATGTCGTTTCTGTTTTGAACACATATCTCTCAATTGGACAGTTACTTCAGCTATTTCACATTCCTGTCAGCAATTTACAGGGATTACAAAATAAATGGCCAATATGGCAACTTCAGATTCTTACGCATTTGGGTAAGTAGAGGAACCATGTCGGCTGGCCGTTTGAGTGTTAGTCGGATCGGTACCGGTGTGCTGCTGCCAGAGTCTTGATTTAGTTCGCTGTCAACCGTGCTGCTATTGCAGTCCCCTTCATCCAAGTCACTGGCTCGAGATCCTGATGATGCTGTATAGAAAGGAAACACAACTGGAAATGATAATACAAGTTCATACACGAGGTATGGTGTGGGGAAATGCTGTTGCAAAGCAAACAGGGCACTCTGCGTGACTATTCAGTTTTCACATTGCAACCTACTCTAAACATAAGGTAGTTTGATTTAAATGGGAGGCTGCCAAGAACTGACAAATTTGATAGATTGTTGCACGATATTTTCTGAAAGGGCATGAGTGGATCTCAGCAGTCGCGACGTTACAGACAAAAAAATAGGTTAGCATTAAAAGGTAAATTGCCAATTATTCAGTCAAACATTTGTAATTGCTTTGTATGTGACAACTTAATTTGCCATTTTAAGTTGCAAGAATCTTATTTCATATGAAGATCCCCTACGATGATGTGCAAGAGTTTTACTAACTTTATCTCTTGATTGATTGTGCCTTAGCCTAAGGGGGCTGTAGTTGCTCAATGGCAATGTCTCTAGCCGATTCCACACAACTGCACCACTGAATGATGTTTAACTCTTAATGTGCCTCAAATCCCCCCTGTGCTAGGTGTATTCGGAGAATGTACAATATACTATAGGTATACCAATTTGTATGAAAACATGACATTGGTATTGCAATGAAGGCATGATAACAGTACAATGGCTAGTCAACGGAAGCCTGATAACAATGCAAAGGTCAATGCAAAGCATGCATGTGAATATGCACTTGGCAATCAACCCAATGGAAATGATTTGATTTCACTATAACACGCATTTCCCATAGACCCCAACACAAGTTAAATCATACTTAGTCTCCAA
>JZLH01S0098850.1:0-14688 GCA_001188425.1 Eucidaris tribuloides
ATTTGCACTTAACAGACTGACAGAAGGATCTAAAAAGATCACATTATTTTGATTTCATGCGAAAAAAGCCAATAGTTTTCAAGTTAGAGACGATTTAGTCATTTTAGTGCTAAGGCCCTTCTGCTGGGAATATATGCTAGGGCCCTTTTGCTGGACAACCAATGATATTTCATCACACTATCAAGGTAGTACATTTTGCATTCTGGAAACATTTCTGACCCTGTTTCATCATTTCTCGGAAGGCTCCTTGCCTCCTTAACAGGTGCATGTACCTTTAATGACCAGTTGTAAAATCATTCAGGCAGCAACTGATGAATGAGCTCCAGCATATGTAAATTTCACATAAAACTGATTTTCAGTGCTAGAACACACAAGTATATCCAAGTCGGGGTACAGTTTTGGTCAATGTGACATCTAAAGAAATAAATAAATAGTTCAAAAAGTATTTGTATTGTCATATAAATGAAAATAAAAGTAATTATTTAATTTTCAAACAAATTTAATCAATTTTAAGGTAAATTACAAATCAGTAAATGATAGAATATTGTAATTTAATTGCTAACAAATAAATTGCAGACCTGTGTGTTGTACATCGTTAAATGAGAGATATGAATCACATGGTTTGCTGGTAGTATTCATCCAATTAATAAAAAAAAATTTCCATCAAATATGTTGGATCTGGGAACTCATTATAAAGGCACAGAGCTAGGTCTTACAAGCGAGTTTCTGTTGTCCTTGATATAGAGTTTATTCTATAGTTTTTTATTTAGGTGTCTTACCTTACTTGAGGATAACATTAAATTCACATCATCTCTTTAAGTGAACTCTGACTGACCCGGTGTATAATTCTCAAGTACCCGTGAAATATTGGCACCTTTCGCGAGTAAACATCCGCACCATTATCGGACTTCGGATAATTACGGTATGTTGGACCACACTGGAGGAAATTGTCAATATGTATGCATGTATCCTTAACGTATTTTAGTAACTTTCTCAGAAACCTGTCAGGTCTAGTTAAAACGTTCCTGAGCCACTTATCAGAATTTACAGTGAAAGTTCATTGGGCTCCGGGAAAGCAGCCGTGGCCATGTGTTTTCCTTAAAGTGGACTGGCCGTTTGCACGGGGGAGTCATTAGCGTGGCACATTGGAGTCATGGCTTGGGGGTGCTCCAATCGCGCATACTCAAATTTGACGGGTGGGAGAGAAGGGGGCGGGGGGGAAATGGGTGTTCGATAACACGTGTTAATCAAACAACCTTGCTTCCTGAGTGCAAGGAGTATAATTTCATTCGGAATGATGTTCTACTTAACTACTCTTGATTGTAAGCGTGGAGGAAATTTATTTTTTTAATATGGCATCGTGTTAAGTAATTGCCTGTATCCAGTCAACTGTGTTAGCTCTTGATACATATTTTGATGAATGGGTACACCTGAAATTTGCTAATCAGCAGAAGTCCGTGAACCTTTCATGACTAGAGTCAATAACCAGTCATCAATCTCAATTACTTCATTTGGAAAAACTATATTTAACCATTTGATTAATCAATTTAGGCATTAGGTTATAATTATTTGCCATTTTACGCGTACTGTACATTGAAATTGTGTACTCCAACAGTTATTACTTTCTTTAAAACTGCATAGTATTTGATATTTGATAAGAGAAACACATTTTAAAGCATACATTGATTTAAATTCCAATTTCTCTTTATTTATTTATTCATTCATTTATATGTGCGCATGTTTTTAGTATGTATTTATGCAATTAATTGATTATACTTATTTATAAATATATTCCTACATATTTTTATTTCATTAATTTTTTTAATTTTTATTTTGTCTGATACATTATGTCTATCATTACATAAAGATAAAATGAGAACTTTACGGGTGCAAGTAGTTAACAAATATCATAGATATATAGTTTTATACATTATTTGGCATACTGATATTATAAATATGCAGTCGCACACATATTTGGCATAAAGGTCGATGATGAGGCGTGTTTTATCAAACAACTTCCGACACAACAAGACACTTATTAGGCGAGAGTGTCACATATTAGATTGCGATTAAGATAAACCCCTTCACAAGTTGCGAACTCATGTTTATTAAATGTAAGACAGCGGTCAACAAATTTATGTGTCCTGTGTCAGTTTTACTTAGTGTGTGGTGATATGTGCACTTCATTTTAAGGTCAAACATGGTCATTGGCGCACAAATCTTAAAGATCGTGGCAGCATGAATAGTTAAGGAGAAATCGGGAGGAAGGGGAAATGAAGGTGGGTGTGGGATTAAGCATATTTAAACAAGTCTCCTTCCTTGATTCAAGACCACAACAAAAATATGTTTGGTTCATAGAGGCAAACAGGAAATTTGGCCCTGACCATGAGGTTCTAGGTTCCAATCCGGCTTCATCTTAATTAAGAAGTCTGTATATATTGCATAATTTATTTCACCCTGATTGCTTCTGTTTTGGCATTAAATTTATATCCTTAATTGCAAGACCATGACAAGGATATAGTCTGTTGATAGTAGTAAACAGGAAATTTGGCCTTGACCATGAGGTCCTAGGTTCAAATCCAGCTGCATCTTAATTACAAAGTCCATCTTACATAATTTACTTTATCCTAATGACTTCTGTTTGACTAGGAGTGTACATCTTTTCTTTATGCAAGACCACAAGGAGTAGCTTGTGGACATGTGTAGAAGAGGGATGTTGATCATGTTTTGAGAATGTTGTTTAACTCAAAGTTAAAGTGCAGAAACTTAAAGAAAATGGGGGAAAGAACAACAGAATTTCAATTTTTATGAAAAAAAAATACTTCAAAAATAAAAGAAAACAGAACTTAATTTCAAGAATAACCAATTCAATTTTTTGAAAACAGAAAATTTAGGTCTGAAGATATCATGCAAACTATAAATGACCAGGAGTAGGCCTAGGCATCTGGTTTAATCCTCAACCTTGAAAAGCAAATAATTCTTGATTGTATCCAGTGACCCAGGGTAGAGGTTGTTAACCTAAACTTATGATTCATAAGATGGTGAAGATGGTACAACCTTGGAGTTCTATTTTATTATCTTGTCAAAAGTGTGCTTGGTGAGATGCGTTTCATACACGTAATGAAAAGTGTCATTCTTCTTTTAACAGGTGGATCATTCTGGGTTTGTTTTATAGGAGCTTGACTGTAAGAAAAATAACCTGTTTCAGAAGGCCTTTACTCTGAGTTTAAATGCAACGTGGCATCCCAAGGTAGCAAGAATGTTCCTTATTTGTATTGCTTTGAGCAAGATTTAATCGAGAATCTTGTTGTTATTTTTTATTTGACCATTAAAAGGAAATTCAATTCTTAACCCTTTTGAGGGCTATGGTTCCATATGTATCCAGATAATTACCCCCACCTCGACCACTGGATGATTACCACCCAGACAATCACCTGACCCCCCCCCCCCCCCCCCCGCCCAATTACCCCTCTCCTCCCCCCCCCCCCCCGACCAATTACCACCCAGACAATAACCCCTAATTACCTCCAAGGACAATTACCCCTGAGTAATTATCCTGTCCTGGGGGGGGGGAGAGGGAGTAGTTATTATTGGGGGGGGGGGTTTATCTGTAAAATGATATCATTTCTAAACTTTAAAAACACCTGTAAGTATTTTCCAATATATAAATACATTAAATGAAAAGTGGTTGATATGTGGCTAGTCCAGTTTTCTAGGGAAAGATTTATGCTATGACTATCTTTTGAAGATAGTACATGTGAAATAAACTATGGTATCCTGATTCCTCCAGGCTCATGACTTGTCACTGGCATACAGCCCTAGCATTGATCACTTAGTGATGTTTTAAAATTGGTGTGTGGGTGTGTAGTAAAAGGTAAAGGTAAAGGTGAGGATTTACAGTCTTGGATCACTATGTATGGCTCACATGACTTCACACTTCACACGTTACTCCCCATATCAAGCCTGCACATTATTGTACACCACCTCCATTCCGTGAAGAGTATTTTTAGCCCAGCTGCCTGTTAGCTGTTCAGCAGCTAATTCATTCACAAATGGTAGAAGTAGATTCACCTAAACATGTGAGGATTAATATAAGTGGAGCAAAATTTTAATGACTGGATATAGTAGATATACCCTTCCTGACGGGAAGGTTTCAGCCATGAGCCTAGTCTTTGGTCAACCAAGACCATCATGAAAAGCAGCAAGGTTAAAACAAAAGTGCCGGATGGCCACCATTGGCTCTCCAGAGCCGACGCCCTTACGTAGATTTTCTTTTCAGTTCTTCCAGGGTACTCAGCTATCCTCCTCATTGGATTTCCCAGAAACAGAATAGGGGTGATGATTTAGCTGCCAACAAACCAGCCCTGGGACAGGTAGTACTGGTTACCAGGATACCAGTAACAGCAGGCCCTGCAAGGAAACCAGATTTGACATGCTGTGTGTGTGTGTGTTTGTGTTTGTGTGTGTGTGTGTGTGTGTGTGTGTGTTGTGTGTGTGTGTGCGTGTGTGTGTGTGTGTGTGTGTGTGTGTGTGTGTGTGTGTGTTTTAAGGGCAGATCATAATTGAAATCACTATTTGAATCTTTAGTCTTCGCAATCAATACATTACCTTTAAATGCTTTGTAAACCATAGTATGTTGCATTCGTGCATGAATTTACAGATATGTGAGGGGTTCATAAGTGCAATAACACAGGTATGGTGACTAATTCCCGTGGTGCGAAGAGATTTGCACCTAATCATGAGCACAGTACATTTTTAAGTAGGTCAAACAGACAGAAACATCTGGTGTTTTTATTGAATGACAGGAACAACCTGTACTGTCCATATTTCTCATTTTATCATGTTTACTTTAAAAACCTTTGATAAATTAAAGCCCAAGTGTAGTTTTTGTAAGTGGTGAAAATCACACACTTTGAAATACTTCCATTTTTTGGAAACTGATAAAATGTAAAACAGTCACACCCCCTTCCCCCCACCAACAGTTTTGCCCTGGGAAATGTACATTCTGTTACCTGTTCTCTGATTATTTGAAAATCACAATTAGTCAATATAAACAATTTTCAGTAGGTTTGGTGCTGTTTTCTAATGTCTGGGGTGACTATAAAATACCTTGTGAAGGATTGATGAAAAAGTTGTATTTTTGTCCAAAACTACACATGGACTTTAATTGGTGAGGGAATTGCAACCAAACAATGGGCCTACTTGCAGTAGGTACTAGTATATATTTATTTTTAGATGTGGAATGTCAGCATAGTGAATTGCTGCACTTGGGCAAACGCGATGATTTTCAATTGCGTTTTGTGATCAGACATGCCAAATAACTCTTGCATTGACTACAAGCCAAGATTCTGCATGCCAAAAAATGGAAATAAATGTCATATTTTAGTGTTCATGTTGTTGGTTTGGTTTGTTTGTATTGTTTATTTCCATATTGTTAACATTGAAGAAAGGCAGAAATAAATGACCATGCAGCTGTAATTCAACCTATACTGTTATGACTATGTAATCCTAATTCCAATAATGTAAACAATGAAAATAGCATTCCAGTAATTATTCTACCCAACATTTTGGTAGGTGCTTCAGAAATAATATGCATGCTAATCATTCCACATTGCTTCAATCCTATGACCCCCCCCCCATGCGTCCCCTTCCCTTTCCCTCTCCTCCATCTCTTTTCTTCTTTCTTCCCAATTTTCCTTGTGTCTTCTCCTCTCCCTTCCCTTTCTTCCACTTTTCCTTTACATCCCTTTTCCTTTTCTTGTCCCTTTTCCTTCTTATACTTCCCCTCCCCCTCCTCATCACTTTCCCTCTCCCCACCCCTCTGTCACTTTCATCCCCTCTCCCCACTCATATCTCTTTTCAGCTCTTTTCTCTTCCAAAATTTCTTTGTGTGCTTCCTTTCTCCTTCCCCGTCTATTCCATCTTCACTTTTCACCCCTTCTCCTTTTCCTGTCCATTTATCCTTCTTATAATTCCTCTCCCCTCCTCATCCCTTTCCCTCTCCCCACCCTTCTGTCACTTTCCTCCCTTCTCCCCACTCATATCTCTCTTCTCTTCTCTCTTCTCAACTGTTTCCTTCCGTTCCCTCTCCTCTCTTTCTCCTTCCCTCATTACCCCTTTTTATTTCCTTTCTCTTCCCTTTTCCTTCTCACACTTCCCCCCTCCTCTCCTCCCCTCCCCTAGATACCTTGTATCTCCCCTCTCTTCCCTTTTCCATCACCTCTTGTCTGCTCCGCTTCCCTCTTTTCCCTTTCTCTCTCACCTCTTTCCTCTCCTTTCCTCATTCCGTCCCTCCCATTCACTCCACCTCTATCTCTTCTCCTTTGCCCCTTTCCTTTCTCTCTTCCCTTTTCCCTCTCCCACTTCCCCCTTCTCCTCCCACTTTCTTTCCCCCTCTCACCTCTTCCCTCCCCTCTCCTTATCTTTTCCCTCCCCTTCCCTTCCCTCCCCTTCCCCCTTCCATCCACTTCCCTCCCCTTCCCTTCCCTCCCCTTCCCCCTTCCATCCACTCTCCTCCCCTTCCATCCCCTTCCCCTTCCCTCCCCTTCCCTCCCCTTCCCCTCTCGTGCTTGTCCATAACCCCCTAGAGCTATCGTGGGGACTTCCCCTCCATACCCGAGTGGGCATTTTCAATCACTGGCGCAGCTGTGGACACATCATATGACAGAACGATGAAACAACCATAGTAAAGGAATCAAGAAATTGATCATTAAGCAATAAGGCTTCCTGTTCTTCCTACATTTTCGTCTTTCTAATCTTGCCTCACTGTGTTAATATTTTAACGTTTACTGATACGCATCTAAGGCAACATTCAATTATGTTGGTCACATTTGGTTTTTGAGCTTTGCGGTTCAAGCATGTGTTTCCTGCTTCGTGCGTACTATCACAATACCTTTTTTGGATGACAACCAGTTCATTATGAAATTTGATCCATAACTGCTAATGGGTAGAATTGTGGAGGTAAGAATAAGAAGTCCTCTCATCAAAGATGGAAGTTGTACAGATGTTCACTAAAAACTTAAAAAGAAACAAAAACTTGAGAAAAAAAAGTCACACTTGTTTGTCAATTGTTGCACAAAAAATTAAAGATGGAGAGGATAAAAGGATTTAATGTTAGTAAGTATGTCATAGGTCACTGAACTGTGTTAAAAATGTATTGATGGTTATGTCAGTGGCTTGAAAGAGGTTGGCAATTAGACTTTCTGCTGCTATAAACTGTATGGCATAATTTGTTCAATGAGACCATGAAGGGAATATAAACCTATAAATTGTTTTTTTTTTGCTATAAAGATCAATACAGAATGTTTATTTTCTGCATCTGAACTCATGGTAAACAATGTGTACTTTGTGGGACAGAGACATCAGGCTATAAATCATTTATCCGATGAGCGACTGGAAAGTTTGTCATATTTTCTAGGCTTCGGTACAATCTGTCATCCTCAAGCGGAATAACATGGACTACTTTATATGATCACTGAAAAAACAACTGCATAGATGCAGAAAAGTTTAAAGTCATGGGCTACTGACAATTATGAATGGATACCAATGCAAACTTGGAATACAGATCTATGACCATGGAAACATGAGCTGACTGTCATCAAAAGTTCAAAGATCACTGCAATAAAATCTATATTCAATGTCCATATTGATACTGATAACTCTGGATGATAAAATTAAGATAGTTATTCACATCTGCTCTACAAAAAGTGACTGAAAGCCCAGTATGCTCAACTTCTAGGTCCAACTGTACATGAATGTGCTCCAGGGCCATAAGACTGGAGACCTCGACCCATACTCAAAACCAGTCTGGTCCTTATTTTGAGGACTTAGACTTGAACATTTAAATGTAGTAAGGACTTTGGGAAAGATTTTTATGACAGCCATGATGTGTACTCCAGGTGTGATTTGATGAATCTGAGCAGACCAAGTTAATAACCTGTATATGACGATGCATTGATGATATTTCTCTCAAACTTGGTACATATTTGTGACAATGAAGACAAACCTAATGCTAGATTTGGGAATAAAAATTATCAAATATAGGCATACATATTATAGTAATTGTAGGGTATGGTCATATAAAATACCACAATACCACCACTGGCCTCAAAGAAAAAGGAAAAAAAATAGAGAAAAGCATACAATTATGACCCATTTCTATTAAAAGTGATTCACAGTTTATCTGTTGCACCGAGGGAGCCTATGAATGACAGTGTGGTAAAAGGCTAAATTTACAGTGACATGAATTTCCTCTTCATTCCTATTGCTGTTTTTTTCTTCCATCATTGGTTTTATTTTGATAATGGCCAAGTCTTCCTCTGTCATTTGTTTCAATTATTTGATGAGGCAAGAGAGTCATCTGTGTCCCATCAAAAATCTTATTAGAAATATATGTCCATCAGACAAAACTGATTCACATGATTTGATTCAAATCTGTTGTATTTTAGGGATTTTTTCATATTGAATTAGTTCCAAAGTTTTGTGCATCTATATTTATTTTATGTTGTTTTTCCAAGGATAATTTTGACCTTACACTGGTAATCTTCAGTGTTGTACTCGATTGCTTTTTTCTGAATACCTATGCTTGAGTACAATTTTTGGATGTTGAGTTCAGAGAATTGTTAAGCCAGAATACAAGAACCATAGTTCGAGTACAAGTACTAAAAACGGTACTTGTAGTATTCAAGTAGTACTCAAGTAGATGAGTATTGAGTACTAGTACTATAATTACACTGGATGCAAAACGAACAAGCTGCGCTGTAAACAAATTTCAAACACAGCATGTATGGACCCACTAATAAAATCACTAGTTTTTAGCTCACCTGAGCCAAAGGCTCAAGTGAGCTATTGCGATCGCTTTTTGTTTGTCGTCCGTTGTGCATCGTTCGTCGTGCGTCGTGCGTAAACTTTTACACATTTTCAGCTTCTTCTTCAAAATGCATGATTGGATTTGGCCCAAACTTGGCAGGAATGATCCTTAGGGGTAGGGTTGCAAAATTCCCGGGAATTTTCAGTGTGGAAAATTTCCATGGGAATTTTCGGAAATTTTCCGGAAATATTGGGAATTTTCGGCAACTTTCGGAAACTTTCCATATTGTTGTACAGCAATTGAATTTAAAAATTAAAATGATCATTCATCTAATATCAGAAATATTGTGACATCAAAACATTTACTCAAATACAAAAAAGAAAGGAAATAATGTTATGTGAAACAGGGATTTATGTTTTTTTTTAATTTAAAGGCCTACTGTCACGGGTCAATTCAACCACCGAGAGGATGAGAACTAGTGTATAGATACCGGCACAAACTCACAAATATGGACTGTTGCAGTGCCATAGTCTATGAGATAGCAGGAGGAAAACAAATGCTCTGTTTTACCACACCACCAGGATATTTCTGTTGCATTATGGGTAGCATTAGTGCCCTAATTTTAAAATTAGAGTCAAAAGAGGCATTTTCTCATTCTGTCATGACAGTGGGCCTTTAAATTATGAAAACATAAACATTACTTGACTCATAACTTGGCTTTGTTTGCCACCTGTACATGAAATATCAGCTCAACCAGCCAAACTTCTGATATATGCCTGCTTGAGGAGATAGTATTGTGAATTAAGTAGCAATAAGATAGACAAGTCTACTCATATTGAAATAATCCGCTCATATTGAAAAAGATATTTCAGTGGAATTTTTCTCTTCATGCACAAATTGCACATGTACTGCATACAATGTGGGATTAGACTACGATGTACATTATGCATGTCATACGCGAATGTGTAGTGTGTGTTTTCTCTCATTTGGGCTGATTTGAAAGGCCCAGGCAAGCTAAAAGAATGGTAAAAACTATTTTATTCATGTGAGGAAGTGCTATACAACAGAATACTAATACATTTTCCAAAAATATATTTATTTTTAATTTTATACAATAAAAATGAAAATTCCCAAAATTCCCAGCCCACTGAAAATTCCCGAAACTTTTCATGGAAAGTTTCCAATATTTCCGGAAAGTTTCCGACCCTTTGCAACCCTACTTAGGGGGTGGGGATTCAAGGGTCCTCAACTGGTACACCTGGCCCCCCGGGGGCCAGGGGCAGGGCCCTCAAGGGCCAAAAGTAGGTGGTTTTCAAACATCTTCTTCTCTAGATCCAGAAATTGTTTAGTTAAGCCACTTTGTGTGTAGATACCTCTATATGTGCTGAATTAATGTTCCTCATGACAATGCCCTGGGTGGCCCCATTTGGCCCCCAAGGGGGGAAAAAGTTTGGGGGTAGGGCCCTATAGGAATAATTCACATTCACATCAATGGATTTAGACCAAACTTGGTGGGAATGATCCTCAGGGGAGGGGAAAAAGGGTTCATGGAATGGTACACCAGCCCCCCCCCCCTCCCTGGGGGCCCAGGGGGCAGGACCCATAAGGGCCCAAACTAGGTAACTTTCTAACCACAAACCCATTTGTAACCAGACTTGGGTGGTAGATGCGTAACATGGACCTCAATGTTATTTGGGGGTCAAGGGTCACATATGTAGGTCAAAGGTCAAATGAAGTCAAGTTTCTTCTTTGGTTGGTAATTGGCCTTCTTCTCTAGATCCAGAAATAGTTTAGTTAAGCCACTTTGTAGATACCTCTATATGTGCTGAATTAATGTTCCTCATGACAATGCCCATCGTGGCCCCGTTTGGCCCCCAAGGGGGAGAAAAGTTTGGGGGTAGGGCCCTATAGGAATAATTCACATTCACATGGATTTAGACCAAACTTGGTGGGAATGATCCTCAGGTGGAGGGGAAAGAGGGTTCCTGGAATGGTACACCAGCCCCCCCCCCGTCCCTGGGGGCCAAGGGGGCAGGGCCCATAAGGGCCCAAACTAGGTAACTTTCTAACCACAAACCCATTTGTAACCAAACTACATGTATAACTGATGTTTTTTCTATGGGTACCATAGAGAGTTTGCGAGACCTCAGGTGAGCGTCGTGCCCCCCGGGGCTCTTGTTTACTTTTCACAGCGGATTTAATTGATTTATTGATTGATCTGTTGATTTATTTTCTTATTTATTTATCTATATGCTTATTGATTCATTGATTGATTTTACTTTGTTTATTGATTGACGGATTGATTGATTGATTGATAGATTGATTGATTGATTGATTGATTGATTGATTGACTGATTGATTGATTGATTGATTGATTGATTGATTGATTTATCTTTGTTTGACACATATGTCAATGTTATTTTTGTAGTAAAGTTTGTACAATTTTTTATGTAAACGTCACTATAGGTTTTGCTCATGAACTTCAAATCCTTCAAAATGAATACCAGGCTGGCATAGTACGATTACTAATTTTTTCCCCTGCGAGATAAAGAAGAACATGATTGTTGAGCCACATGGAGAGATGATATTTCCAAACCACATTTTCCTGTTGCAAAATCTCACCCAAATTTGATATAGTTATAACGGCTAACAGTACAAACTTCTTAGAATTAGGAATTAGGTAGTGGTTGATGGTGATTCTGGCATCAACAATTGAACCACATTTTGTTGGTTTTTCGGCAGAAGGACCCTAGAATATATTCCTGGCAGAAGGGCCTTAACAGTAAATATTCTCCAATTCGAGAAATATTGCCTTGTTAGATATTTGCACTCAACAGACTGACAGAAGGATGCAAAAATATCACACTACTTTGATTTCATGTGAAAAGAACCAGTGGATTTCAAGTTAGAGACAATTTACTATTAAGGCCCTCCTGCCAGGAATATATACTAGGGCCCTTTTGCCAGACATCTGATAACATGATTTTTTTTTAGTAACATGGAGAAATGATATTTCCAAACCACATTTTCCTGTTGCAAAATCTCACCCAAATTTGGCATAGTTACACTGGAGGTCATCAGTACAAGCTTCTTAGAATTAGGTATTAGAAAGTGGTTGATGGTGATTCTGGCATCATCATTTGAACCACATTTCTGTCAATTAAGTTTTGCGCAAACATTAATACGATATAGGATTAGGGAAATAGAAACAAGAGATAAGGGGAGTAACATGGATGTTGTAAAATTAATGCTTTCCTCTTTTTAGGGCGTTGGCAGTAAGTAGTGTGTGACTGACTGAATTGGAAGAAATCTTTAGTTAATTGTGCCCATTTATGTTGATGAAATGCATTTCATTATGAGATATTGATAATTTCTGGGAATTTCCTTTAAATTTACATATGTAAATGCCATTCTGATTAAGGATAGTTGAATCATTAAAGTTTCCATTGGCCATATGTATCCACAGACCTAAATACACTATGATTTTACCAAATCCCTTGAAATCTCTTAAGCAGAACAATGCTCTCTTGGGAATTACTATAGTCTAGTCCTATATTTAACCATATAAGGATTATGTTTGTTGTTTAATTGGATAAATAAAACATTACAAAATATTGATCAGGTTTCTGTCATATAATTGTAAATTAGCATGTTTAATTGATTTGAAAGTTCGCTAAAATCTTGTACTAACCTTTTTACCACGTTTTTGGGGGCAGGATAAATTGTTTCTTCATTAAATGATTAAGATTACTTCACGACATTTATATGTTTCTCTCCCACTCTTGACAAAAGTATCACATTTACACTCCCAAGACAGGTGGGCTACAAATACTAATCTAATCGAAATATGTGTTGTATACGAATGAGTCCGTTCTTCTTCTTCTTCTTCATCTTCTTCTTCTTCTTCTTCTTCTTCTTCTTCTTCTTCTTCTTCTTCTTCTTCTTCTTCTTCTTCTCATCATTGTCATTATTATTATCATCATTGTCATTATTATTGTCATCATTATTATTATTATTATTGTTGTTGTTGTTGTTGTTGTTGTTGTTATTATTATCATCATGATCATGATCATCATCATCATCATCAATTGTATCAGCTCTTGCCCAAATGACCAAGTATGTTTAGTCTTGAGCCACTCATCATTATTTTACTTCGCATGTTTGATATCTGAAAGTTAGATTTTGAAGGAGCAATATTAGGAAATGATAGCCATCACACCAATATTTGGAACATCATAATTTTATATTCATGTGAAACATATGCAATACACATACTTGCTATTTCCAGACTCCACACCAAGTGAGTTAAACCTGTTTTTCATTTGATATTAATTTGTTATTCATCTTCACACACTTGTAAGATGGCACTGAGGAAGTGGCATCGTAATTAGCCATCCAGCCCCAAGAGGTATGGCGACCACCTCAGTGGCATCGCCGTCTAGTTCCACATACATGTCTATGGTTCATGCCCACTTGAACTGAAAGTGACAATGACAGCCCCACTAAGTGGAATCATTCACCATAGAGTTTGAAGATAACTGGAAGAGGCATGTGGGAATAGGGCCCAGAATTCCATGGAGCAACACCCTATTTAGTCTAAGTTTCAGACTGTTCTCATAGACTAGGTGTGAGTCTGGATACTTAGACTAGTTTTTCAGACTAGCTTGTTTTCCCCGCCAGCTTTTCAGACTAGTTTTTTTTTTCTCACTACGCTCGTAGCTTGATCACTCGAGATTGGGGTAAATTAAAGAGCGGTCTATGACTTAGACTACGTACTACTCAATACTATCATTTGGGGACCGAGAGAGCTCCCCAATACCCTTGCAACGACATCTCCCAAGGTGGAAATCAAAAGCAAAACAATTTTGACAGTTTTATTCGATTATTTTCCTTAAATGGGAGCATTGTACTCCTCATCTGCCAACAGTAATTACGCTGCCGAACTTTTCTCGAGATATTTTCCGATAAATTTCTTTGCCAGTGCCCAACACTTAAACTTAACTTATCTTGTTTTGGATAATGTGACAAATTATGACTAGCTGTTTCATATTTGTCAATATAATGTTTTAATTATTAATCACTGCTTTTTCTTTAGCAATTTTTCAAAATCATAATTTCATTGCTGCATCCCAGAACAACACTTTGTTTTGTAACGAGTTGAACAATATTGTTATTGTTAAATATTGCATGTTTTTTGTGATATACAGATTTCATTAATTCTACATTGTATCCCTCTCTCAAATACTACACATAATTTTGTTCATAAGTTTCTAGCTCTATGTTAGTTGTATACACAAACATGTGTGCTTTATTGGTAATATTTGTGAAATTAACAAAAACTTGTGTTTCACTATAAGTTTTTCATAGTAAAGATATTTATTAGAGGCATGTTGTTCACTACTGATAATAGAGCTGAAATAAAAAAAACACTTGTCAACACTGGTTGGAAAAAAACTTCTCTTTTTACCATTTACCAAAAGTATACTTAGACTTTAGAGTAAATGAATGAATGAATAAATAAATAAATAAATAAATAAATAAATAAATAAATAAATAAATAAATAAATAAATAAAGTAATTGATGTATATTGAGGAATTTGTTGTAGTTCACCAAAGTTTACAACTTACATCAATTTCTATACCTAATCCCACAACTTACATGTAGTAGCCTACTAAAAACCATTTCAATACATGAAACATATGAACTGCAATTTACATAATTGATTTAGATTTGATGTTTTGTTGATAAATACATTCAAACCATTTCAAACAAAGCATGGGGGGGGGGGAAGGGGGCAAATTGATTCAGGTGTATGAGTAATCATAACTTTCAAAACAATAAGAGAACCTTTGTGGGATCTCTGTATTAAGAGGATAAC
>JZLH01S0098850.1:15105-33197 GCA_001188425.1 Eucidaris tribuloides
AAGTTGTTTTGTTTTTGCAACATTTTTTTTTCTTTTTCGTTTTTAAAATCAGATACATGTCGTCATGACACAACTCTCGTAGAGTGGAAACATACACTGAGGGGCCAGTATAGGGATGTGATTGATTATGGAATATGCGTGACATGATTATCTCGGGTTCCTGACATTATAATCAGAATATTGTTCTAATTTTAACTTGCAATTTGTCCTACAACTAAAAGAAAATAGAAAGAGAAAGAAATAGCAGAATAAAAATACACATGCTGCATATCATAACGATGCAGTCCCACTTGCTACATCATGTGCGGTTACTTTCCCCTTAGTGCGTCATTGTACTGGGAAATTGAAAATGAATCAAACGTAAAAGTGCGGTGAAGTGGGGTTTTTTTTCTTTAGAGAGTCTGTTGTACCAAAAATAATGTTAAATAGTGCATGAACTTTTCCAGAAACAATGCATCCAGTATGCATTTTGTGAATGAACATTTCTCAGCAGCGCAGAAATAGTCTTAAGTGTGTAGAGTAGGAGCCTGGAGTATGTTTAGGCATATAGCGACAGTATTGTTCAAAGTACATAGTTAGTACAAGTAGCAGTAGTTGTAGTTGTAGTAGTAGTAGTAGTAATAGTAGTAGTAGTAGTAGTAGTAGTAGTAGTAGTAGTAGTAGCAGCAGTAGTAGTAAGTAGTAGTAGCTGTAGTAGTAGTACTGTAGTAGTAGTACTGTAGTAATGTCAATTATACGTAAGGGACATTATAAACACATGTAATTAAGATTCTGATTGACCATCTTATCCACTTAGCCTTGGCATTAATTGGTTCCTCTGTGGAAGTTAATTGCATGAAGCAAGTAAAATACTCTGAAATCTGTAGAAAGGAACTGGTGTTTTCATAATGTTAATTTTTAACCAACACCTTGAATATCACTAAGCTACATACATATTTTTGTGAATGACCTTGAGTTTACATTTTAGTTCCTGCTCGCTCATTAATTTGACCTTGTCGACGATGTTGTGTCAACTCACTCAATAAGGAAATTAGGTTAATTTGATTGCCACTTTGATAAATATTGAATTCATTTTTTTAAGTTAAAAAGAATTTCATGAATTTTCTGAAACTGTGGATGGTACAATTTTTCACACGATACTTTCTACTGCCAACTCTTGAGTAAAAACAGTCAAATCTAGCTCATAACCAGCTTTAAAACATTCAGAGTGCCCTCTAGTGTTGTGACTTATGTAGGTTTTGACCTGCTTGGTGTTCTGCTTGTTCAGGTTTGTGGAAGATTTAACTATAATATACTAAGAGAAATGGATATCAAATCCATGTTCTGTTTATATAACCCTTCAATTTCTTGTTTTGAAGAGCAATACAGAATACACAGTTTTATACATACTCACTGGAATTCAATCAAATTTACTTTTTGTCCACTTTTAAGAAAAAAAATGGAGATGAAAAATTGTTTTGATCAGTCCATAAAGACTGACATTGGAAAAAATGTGGAAAATGACAAAAATGCAAAATCTACAGTGTACTTTACACGTGTACGACAATGAAAAATAGGATATAAACATGCAGCTTAAAACTTATACATGTATGCACATTAACATTCTAGAGAAAGAGGTGAATTCCATAATATAGAAGAAAAGTTTTTCTTTTTTCATATTTATAGTATGACTATAAACATGTAAAAAAAACTTTTCTTCTATATTATGGTTAAAGTTAGATTTCAGATCTCCACATTTTATGTATAGCACAAATAGCCAGGACATAATGCTGTTTTTGCAGTTGAAAGAGGTTTTAGTTTACATTTGAAGTCATTTATTGTGTTAGATGTTAATTCTATCATTGTACAGTGTGTCTAAAAAAAAATTGTGCAAGTGAAAAGTGCCCTCTTTGGTAATTAGAAAAAACTGTTGTGAATGATGGCTACGTCAATGTAAAGGGCAAAGTCTCAGCTTTCAAATGCCGTTCATTTTGTTTTGTTTGCTTGTTTTAATCCTGAGATATGTTCAGTTAACCACGAAAGGGTAAAATCACACATGTGCCACTTTTACTACAGTCAGTGATAGTATCAGGCCCTCTTCCCATAAAAGTGGCACAATTGTGCTTTTACCATTTTGCTGTTAACATATCTTGAGATTGAAACAAGCAAATTAAATGGAACAAACAGTATTTGAAAGCTAAGATTTTGTCCTTGAAGTTGATGTAAGCACGAGTCACAGCAGTATTTTCTAACTGCCAAAGAGGGCGCTTTTAACATGTAAAATTTTCTGGGACCTGCCACAGTATGGTCTCAAAAAACTAGGGAGTAAAAAGTGGCCTTTTTGGCAATAAGAAATACTTGTAATGACATGAAACTTACATCAACGTCAAGGGCATAGTCTTAGTTTTGAAATGCTATTTGTTCTGTCAATTGCTTGTTTAAATCCGAGATATATTGTAAACAACAAAAGGATGAAATCAGCGTTGTGCCATCTGTATATACATGTAGACTGTAGAAAAGTGGCACAATTGCGATTTCAACCTTTCGTATTTAAATATACATATCTCAAGATGAAAATAAGCAAATAGAACAAACTGTGGTATTTGGAGCTAGGAACTATGTTCTTGACATTGATGTGAGCATCATGTAGCAAGAGTATTTTCTAAATGCCAAAGAAGGTCACTTTTCACTTGCATAATTTTTTTTTTTAGATGCACTGTAGTTGACATTATTAGAGCAATTGTCTTGTAAATGCTGTGTAATGTTAATTCTCCAAACCTGATTACCTTTCACACAAAATGTGATTTTCTATCGACCATCAAATACATTTTGAAACTAACACGACATGGTTTATTACAAGAGTGGATTTAAGCTATTGCGTGTCTAGCTCAGTTTGTGTATAGCATGATCATCTTTGTTCAAAAATATCATGGCTAATGTCAAAAGGCCACACTCTAAAACCCAATACTACAACTATCCACCCATGAATTGGAGTAAATGATCGTCCAGGAAGAAATTTTATACTTTCCCCTGGTTTACAGTCATATACAATAATACAAGGAAACCATATATGTGCAGTCATCAAAATAAACTGGAAAAAATTAAAAAAAAATCATAGGAACATTAGGAAGTAAATAATACCAGCAGTTATTGATTAAATTTGTAAATCATGAAATTTAAGCAACTTGACATCATGTGTAGATTTCATGTTTCAGCATCATAATTTATTGTAATCATAACTTATTTACAGTAAGAATGTGTTCCTGTAGGTGCCTATGCTATTGTGCCTATGCTATTCAAGGTGAAGTTAAGCAATTATGGTGGTGAATAAAGTTTTCTTATTTGTGTGCATGTGTGTGTGTATGTGTGTTTGTTTTGATGTGTGTGTGTGTGTGTGTGTCTGTCATTGTGTATGCATGTATGTTTATGTGTGTGTGTGTATGTGTCTGCATGTATGTGTGTAGTATGTCGTGTGTGTGGTGTGTGTGTGTGTGTGTGTGTGTGTGTGTGTGTGTGTGTGTGTGTGTGTGTGTGTGTGTGTGTGTGTGTGTGTGTGTGTGTGTGTGTGTGTGTGTGTGTGTGTTTATTTGGGAGGGGATGTCTGAGGTAGATGAACACTTTAACCCAGTGAAGACTGAGTTTATTTTTAACATTCCCCATAGATCCCAACTGGAACATACATGGGTAAACCAATGATGAACAGGTTAACAATGTCAGTGATAAAGTTCTCTGTATGGTCTATCAGACTAACAAGTGTGCAGCTCTCATTTAGTACGTATGTATAATGCATGTAGATACAGAGTTCTTAAACAAAGCTAGCTACTGTATGTCACTCTTTTATGAGTGTTTGAACATGACTTTGTGATTTTTGAAGCTCCCTTTTTACTCTTCTCAATCCCAGATCATATTATTTTGTACATTGCCCATCAAATTTTTATTAGCATTGACAAAGTACCTTTTAACCTTTGACCCCATCCT
Source organism: Eucidaris tribuloides (assembly GCA_001188425.1). NCBI lineage: Eukaryota > Metazoa > Echinodermata > Echinoidea > Cidaroida > Cidaridae > Eucidaris > Eucidaris tribuloides. The sequence goes on from JZLH01S0098850.1 coordinate 19,063, forward strand.
CACTCTGAACACTCCTCACTCAGGCACAAAATAGAGACATGTGTCACTCGAATTCTGCCTTTCTGGTCCCTTGTGTTCAATTTCGACGTGATTGTATTCAGTAGCTGTACCCTGTCCCCTGCCCAAACTGTCACACCCACACACTATGGCATGGCCGAGCGTGGGTTGCAGTTGGTAAACGATAGTTCCGAAATATCTCTCAAATTTACCAGATGTTAATAATCAAACACAGGATATTTGAAAATGTTAACGTTAACAAAAACCAACATTTCACATGAAATTTGGAATTATTTTCATAACTTTTATCATGAAGCTTTAATCAAATGAATGCATCTTCTTTACAGACTTGATTTGTTTTGTTGATTTATTTACAAATTTGAAGTGTACATTGTATGTTCATGATTTACTGATGTGAATTTATGTGAAGACATTTGATTTTGAATCAGGTCCCCTAGATATCCACCCACTCCCTCCCCCTTTTCACGGTAATAAATTACAACAAATACCAAAGTGATGTATGGGTCTTGGAAATGTCCCCACCTACCACATTATGGGCAAACTTCTATCTGCTCTGCACAAAGTAATGCTCTGTGATGAAATCTGTAATACCTGATGTTTATTTTAACCACATGACAGGAGAAAATTGAAAAAAAAAAATCACGTTCTGAAGATCAAACCCTACATGTACATGTAAATGTGTAGAAACTATACTACAATTCTGTCAAATGTTACTTAGGTAACTGAATTTCTTCAAATGCCACATTGGTACTAACACCTCTTGGATAATACAAAATTTTAAGTCATAACTCCCTTTATGGCATGTGAAGATTTTGAAATAATTTGTATGATCAGTGTAAAAAACTTCACCAGAAATGAAGGATAAGCTCATCTGTATAATGACAAGAAGTAAAATGTTACCCATGCAACATTTATGTCAAACTTTTATTTTATTTAGTTGTATCTGGATCTGCTGTTTCATGAATCATATATAGTATGTATGCATTTAAATTTATTCCAGCATATTTAATATGATTATTCATAGATATAATTATATAAATTATTCATGCATTAATAGGTCATAGTCATGCGAATATTGAAAGTAGCAGAATTTTGAGACATGTGGCAGGTCACATGTTGTATGACGAGACCCAGCGATATATTATTCATAGATATATAGATATATATATAATTCTTCTTGCATTAATTGGTCATAGTCATATGAATATTGAAAGTAGCAGAATTTTGAGATGTGCGGCAGGGCACTTGTTGTATGAGGTGACCTAGTGATATAATTATTCATAGATAATTATTCATGCATTAATTGGTCATAGTCATACGAATATTGAAAGCAGCAGAATTTTTAGTAGGCCAAATTAGTATGAGGAGACCCAGCGTGAGCTCTTTTGGCAACCTGGTTATGGCATAGACCTTGTTCAACCACGTTTTCAGGAAATTTGTATCACTGAAAAAGAAAACTAAAAATGAATTTCATCCTTATGGTAATCAAAAGGAATAAAATGTTACCCATGTAACATTTATGTCAAAATTTTTATTTTATTTAGTTTTGTTGTTTTTTCATGAATCAGATATGTATGTATAATTTAAGTTTATTTAAGCATATTTAATGATATTAATATTATCTCATAGATATATATGAATTATTCATGCTTAAAGATTGGGGTCAGGATTTACAAGACCATCACTTCCCTTCATATCATTTAATACCAAATGCTGGTTAAGTACTTATTAATGGTGTGTTGAAAGTTTAAGATCTACATGTATATGTCATGAACTTATTGTTTTGTGAAAAAGACTAATAACAATATGCTACCAGAATATTGTTTCTAACAATGAACAGGCCACGTCAGACACCACTGACAGAATTGTCACAAAAGCACGGGCTGTCACTTTGCAAATTTTGAAGTTTAACTGTCCAGGTTTTCACTAAAACTTCGTAGTCTACCCAAAGATTCTGTGAGAGGTGTTTATTTATAATCTTCACATTGAGATGATTTTAGTTGATTTCATTCATTTTGCCATTTTGTTGGCATGCAAATCCTGAACTCAATCTTTCATTGGTCGTAGTCATGTGAATATTGAAAGTAGCAGAATTTTGAGATGCACATGGCAGGTCACTTGTATGAGGAGATCCAGCGTGTGCTCTGTTGGCAACCTGGTCGTGGCATAGACCTTGTTCGACCACGTTTTCAGGAAATGAGTCAGGTAAAATTCTGCGAACATGTGTGTCCAAAAATCAGCCCAGAAGAATAACTTCACCTGAATTGTCAAAAAAAAAAAAAATGTGCCATCGCATCTCTGGTATATAATCCAATACAAGAGATGAGTTGCTATCTATCGCTAAGTCATTGAGTTACGTTCACACAGATAAAACTTATTGCAAATTCAATTAAAAAGCTGGGTAACTGGAGATGGTTTGATTTTGATGTAATATGCATTATTGATAACTTCATTCCCAGTGCTAATAACTTTGATGCTCTGAGAAGGAGGGAAGGGGTTGTAATCCCCCATCATTGAGCTATTCATGACTTAACCACAAAAGAGTTAACTTCATGTTTAACCCTCTAGGGACTCCTTTATCATCAATGTTACTTAACTAAGACAGATCATGGTTTGGTCAATCAGACAACTTTTTACTAAATCAATCTTCATAAAATTGAGTATTGTCACACCAAACATCAAAAAGAACATCAAACCTACTGAAAATTTAATTAAGACATATTGTGATTTTAAATCTCTTTCCTTGCTAAGATCACCAATGTGTACTGATCAATAAATACAGTGTGAAAAATGAGTACAGGGTTTTCCTAATTCCCTCTTATGCAATTCAATACCCTCCTCACACGTCATTCACAACTTCTTTGCATGGAAAAGTATGTATATTTTGCAAAAACTGACAATGGAATAAAAGTCCTGAATGGGACCCACACTTCCTTTTTATCCTGTTGGAGTCTAAGTACTAGATATTAAATTAGCTATTATTGATGGTAAATTACCTATCAGTGGTAAATTACCTATCATCGACGGTAAATTACCTATCATCGATGGTATATTACCCATCATTATTGACAGTAGTCCTATAATTGATGGTAAATTAATTATCAGCGGTATATCACCTTTCATCGACATATTACCTATCATTGATGGTAAATTGCCTATTATTGGCGGTAAATTCCCTGTCATTGATGGTAAATTACCTATCATTGATGGTAAATTACCTATCATCGATGGTAAATTACCTCTCATCGATGGTAAATTACCTCTCATCGATTGTATATTACCTATCATTGATGGTAAATTGCCTATTATCGACAGTAAATTACCTATCGATGGTAAATTACCCATCATCAATGGTAAATTATCTATCGTGAATAGTAAATTACCTATCATTGATGGTAGCTAAGTACTGTGTACGTGTAAAAATGACTATCAATGATAAATAACTTATCAATGGTAAATTACCTGTCATTGATGGTAAATTACCTATCATGGTAAATTACCTATTGATAATCTACTATGCAAACATGACTATTGATGGTCAATGGAAAATTTCCTATCATAGATGGTGAATTACCTATTGACCATGAATTACCTATCATCCATGGTAAATTATATGTCTTTGATAAGCTACACTGTACTGTGTAAACATAACTGTTGATGGTAAATTACCTACATGTATCTATAAGCTGCTGGGTAAACATAACTGTTGATGGTAAATTACCTATCTATAAGCTGCTGGGTAAACATAACTGTTGATGGTAAATTACCTATCTATAAGCTGCTGGGTAAACATAACTGTTGATGGTAAATTACCTATCTATAAGCTGCTGGGTAAACATAACTGTGGATGGTAAATTACCTATCTTTGATAAGCTACCATGTGAACATAACTGTGGATGGTAAATTACCTATCTTTGATAAGCTACCATGTGAACATAACTATCAATGATAAATTACCTATCATTGATGGTAAGCTACTGTGTAAACATGACTTGTTGGCAGGCATGGAATGAGGAACCAGGAGGCTGTTACCTGGGATAGTGATGATGGAATGCCACAAGGTGTTCGTTTGTGTTTGTGTATCATACAGACATTGCTTTATTATAACTGAATAATTTGACATACTGTACATGTACAGCAACAGCCAAACAACATGTTTGACATGTATTGTTCACGTGGGAGATGTATGTGTGTAAGCTGTCATGACCCGTGTAGCAGAAGCGATACCAATGTGGTGATTTAAGACAATTGGCATAGAGTGAGGATAAATTAATTATTGGGGTCATGATAATTTTTTGGACCTTTTTACAGTGAAATTACAGCAAGATGTGATTAATGTAAATTGGTTGGGTTGTGATCATGATTTTTGGACTTTTTCACTATGAAATGGTGAAAAGAAAGACCCTAATAAAAATGTCTTTAGAAAAAAATGTGGGCCTTTTAAACAAAAGTGGGGGGGGGGGGGTTACAACCCTCACGACCCCTCCCCCCCCCATTGCATATGCCCGTGTTTATCGTCATTATTCGACAAAAGTAGACAATCTCTTTAACCTCTTTTTCTTAAAGAATGGCTAGAATTAATGGGGAATGAAACCCAGACATTAATATAATGTATCTTCAGAGAATATAGGAAAATAAGAGAACTAAAAAAGTGAAAGTTTGAACAGATTTCACTGAACAGTTCAAGAGTTATGAATGTTCAAATTTGCCTTATGGAAAATTCTTACATCATGGGCAACTCTGCCACTTTTTGTGATAACAGTGAGGAGAACTCCCAATTGATTTTGTATGCAAATTATCACAAATTTTATTCTTATTATGGTGGTTGATAAGTTGACCCAATTCTTTTAGACAAACAGGCCATGCAGAATATTTTTGCGTGTTAAAAAAATTGAATATCAAGCAAGAGAAAATTGGACATTTGATATAAAAGGAGAAAAAAATAAATTCTGTGTACAAAATCAATGTCGAGTTCTCCACACTGTCATCACAAAAACTGGCAGAGTTGCCAATTTAAGAATCCCCATAATAAGGATAAAAATACATTTTGAACGTTCATAACTCTTGAACAATTCAGCCAAATTTACTTAGACTTTCACTATTTAAGTATTTCTATTTTTTTTTTTCGGGAATCTGTAAATGTGGTTGTGGAATATTTAACTAAAATTTCATCGGTTGTCTGGCAGAAGGGCCTTAACACTAAATTGTCTCTTAATTTGAAAACCATTGGCTATTTTCTCATGAAATCAAAGGAGTGCGATATTTTTAGATCCTTCTGTCTGTCTGTCAGTCTGTTATGTGCAAATATCAAATAAGGCAATATTTTTCAAATTAGAGCAAATTTACAGTTAAGGCCCTTCTGCCAGGACATATGCCAGGGCCCTTCTGCCGGACAACCGATGAAAATGTATATCTCACAAAAGCTGTTTGTATCATAATCAAAATGAACTTTCGAAAACAAAAAATCTACGTCTCCTCTCCTCTATAAATTAACTTACCAGGCAAAAGGTAAAGAAGGTTTTTTTCCAATTCAAATAAGTTTGTGGGCCCCACTTGGTGGGTAGCTCTGCATGTCTCTTACATTTAAAACCTTGTTGAATAACTGATTTGATTACTTGCACTTTATTAGGACAGTAATTTCAGTACACTGTATTTACAAGTATCATGTTCTCAAGCTGTAAATTTCTAACTTGATGCTGGAGAAAAATACTGCGTAAATTATCTTCCAACGAACCGCAGATACAATTTTTTACAAAATATTTGACCTTTTAACCTGTCTAAATTGTGTTAGTAACAGGGAGAAAACTCTTCTGACTATTTCTTTGTAAGGAAAAAGGTTATTCAGCTAAGATATGATTAACCCGGTTTGAGATTACCTGTCCGAAAGGTGAGTCTATCGTGAAAAGGGGAAAAGATTCGGCCTTCTTTACCAGCAGGACGCGTCGACACGGATACAAATTTGATATCTTCGGTAGTCAAGAGTCAAGCTGTGTGCAGATGAGGAGACAGGAAGGCAGAAGTTTGGAGAGCGACGCTGAGAAGTCTCGAGTCATCCTCGTCAGCATCTCGGCCAAAAATTGAATCATCTTGCATCAAACTGTGCCGTAATCAGTCCAAATATCCACTAATTTTGTCCAAACCTGTGAAAAAGATCGTTTTCCATTTCTGCTACATGCGCATATTGATATCGTTGATGTCGGCTTGTCTTTCTGAGAAACAGATTTATGCATAGAAAGAGAGGATTGAAGATGAAGAGGGATGAAGAGATAGAAATATTGATAGACAGACAGGTGGAAAAAAAAGAAATATTAATAAAAAAGGGAGATAGAGTAAAAGAATAAAAGTTGAAGGAACAAAAGGGAGGTCTCAGTGAATAACCATCTGTGACTGTGTTGATGGCAAAACAATTTTAACATTGCTCATTTAAAATGGTTGAAATTCAATAAATCAAGTATTAATTATTACAAATATATCAAATTAAAGAGTAATAAATTATCTTTGCGATGACATAAACATAATTATGTTTACTAGATTATATATTCCTTGTGGAAGTTGGGTTCCACTTTTTTCAAAACACTCTGTATTTCACCTCATATGGTTCTTGAGGCATTTTCAAGTGTTCCCAATCATGTCCAGAGTTTGGTGGCTATTCCTATCATGGTTTGTTCTTCTTGCGTTGAATACTTTGTCATTTTCGGACATCTTATCAACACTCTGCACCCTGCCAGACCTCCAGGATGGTCATGCTGTGGGACGTGACACTTCAGTCATGAACCCCCATGGCCCGCTTGGACACCCCAAATTTAAAAAGATCACAGCAACTTGTCATGTGATGATTTTGACCATCATAAGCCGTGGGGGTCGTAGGATGAGGGGAAGTGAATTATCTCACATGAGGCCATGCAAACAATGTTGTTGTTGAAAACTGACTTTTACATTTTTGGATAAATTTGATAATTTATTTGATAAAATTTCAACAGTGAAGACCGCAAACTTCTCAATTTTAATTCATCTGCTTCCTGGTGGCATTTGAATTTTGATCGGTCAGTTTTTCCATTAACTCTTTGCATGCTGAATTAATTCTGTGGGGATAATAATGACGATTGTTATTTTGATATTTTTTTCAAAATCTTGTTTTCCTTATTGCATCATTGATACTGGTAATCATTCTGTAGCTGTTGCTTAAAAATTATGGCCAATTGTAAGCTTTTCAAGTACAAAAGTAATGGAGAAATCTAATTATTTCAATTGTTTAATTTAATTGTACAAATGTGCAAAATTGCAACATTCACGTGCAAAGGATTAAAGGCAGAGAATATCATTTGCATTCCACCTGCAGCACTTAAAACATCACTTAGGCTAGGTATAAAGGACATGTTTGTGAAATCTGAAGATCAGTAATTACCTAGAATTTGAAAAATACACACAAAACAATTTCTGTTTACTGTATATCCAGTCCTAGGAATTTTTTTGTCTCTACAAGACAATAATTCAAATCAAAGTCTGTCACTATTTCCACTAAAACTGAGTAAATTGGAACATTAACTAAACAGCATTAATGTTAAGAGCAAGTCTCACAGTTATCTTATTACAGTACTTTATATTTTCTATTTAACTTACTCATATTTTATAGGCACTATGGACATATTGTACTATAAACCTTGACATTTTCAGTGAAATTAGATTTTATTAAGACTAATATTTGTGTTTGCTTTTCTAAAAGTGACTTTGAAGTATGCCATCATTTTGGGGATGGGATAACTTTGCATTCAGTTTTCCTGGACCTCATGTTATCAATCACAGTACCATTAGGTGCAGTAGGAGAGATTTCGTATAAGGAGTGGAGGGACGAAAACACGGAAGGTGAAGTACAAATACCCTCGCGCGGGGTAAAAAATGCTGAAGGATACATATTTTTGTTAAAAAGTGGAAAGTGTGATTTGGAATCTGCCTGATCCCTCTGAAGTAATATATTTGAATAATCTATTTCAATCATATTTATCTTTTGAATAGGAGTGTAGATAATCAAAATTATCAAAATGGTAATAAAATAGAAAAACATAATATCAAGTTTTATAAATCAAGGGGGGATGACCAGAAAACCCTTAACCAGATCTCTCTATTATCTGGACAATGGACTTACCAGTCATTGCCTGTAATTGATACACCTTTAATTATCAGAAGTGTACACAGAAATCTGCTGGGTATCAGGGGAACTGTAAATAAAGTGTCACTTGTGTGTGGTCTGTTGCAATTTGCACATGGTATGTAGGTTGTATACCCCACCTCCCTGCTAACTTATGACAAGTATTACCTCCCCCTATTCTGTGTTTGTACATTATCTCTCTTATCCGGCCATATCATTTATCCGGATTGCTGCCAACACGGTCCCAACATGGCCGGTTAATCGAGGTAGGACTGTAATGTATAACTTCCGACAATTCACTTTCCGTATATTCTATTAAAGGTAGGGTACGGTTTGGGTGAAAAACAAATTGTGTCACTCTTTTAAAATGTAGAGCATCGTTACTTCAAACTTGAGAAAACAACAGCCAACCTTACAAAAATTGTTGTTGAAGTAGATATTGAGATTTGCCCTTGCCCTTTATTTAACAGTCTGGGTATTTTTAGCTCTTCTGACACACAGACACTCCTATACCACAGCTACATGTACTTTGAAACACCCATTTGTTTGGAATAATGTATAACTTCCGATAATTCACTTTTTGGATATATATAAAGGTAGGGTATAGTTTGGTGAAAAAAATGTGTCAGTCTGTCAGAACATAGAGCATGGTTACTTCAAACACTCAGGAAATAACAGCCAACTTTACAAAAATTGTTAATGAAACTTTAAAGAAAAAGTAAGCAGATACAGTAGTCGTATGTATGTTACCTACATGTACATGTATACCTACTAATTTAGGTCCTTCACCATCCCAAACCCCCCCCCAAAAAAAAGTCCATTTCTGAGAAATGGAAGCGAAATCATACAATTATCAGGATATCAATTGTTCATAAAGCTGTATTCAAGAAACACTTGATGAACAAATTACATTTACAATCCATATACTGCTACTATTATACACATGTGAACTATTCAATACAATTTTCATTTCTTTTCCTAGTTTATGCGGTGTTTGACTGTAGCTGATAGACCCACCCACTCCATGTGTTCCTTTTAACATATTCCTACCCACCTGAGCACAAGAAGCATTCTGTTGTAAATATGATATACAGCTGCACTGGAAAAAAAAAAGAATTGTGAATGTTGCTGAACCTCAAATTTTCATGTGTTATTTTCAAAATTTGTATTTTCATGGTGTGAAATATTCCAATATTTCAATATTCAAAATATTTTCAGTTTTTAGCTCATCCGGCCCGAAGGGCCCGATGAGCTTATGCCATGGCGTGGCATCCGTCGTCCGTCCTTCCGTCCGTCCGTCCACAGTTTTGAAAATGTTTCTTCTTCGTCATTTCTCAACCAATTTTGATTCTGATTGTTTCATATGATAGGGCTAGGTGGGGGATTTAAAATTTGTACACAGAATTGTGAAATTCATTATGTATCTTAATTTATGCAAATTTATTCAAAATCACAAAAAATGCTTCTTCTCCTTCATTTCTCAACCGATTTTGATTGTGATTGCTTTATTTGGTAGGGCTGAGTTATGCACATTAAACTTTTACACAGAATTTTGAAATTATACTCCATTAATTAATTATGGTAATTTATGCAAATTTATTCCAAAATAACAAAAAATGCTTCTTCTCCCACATTTCTTGACTGATTTTCATTCTGTTTGTTTGATCTGATAGGGCTAGGTGGGGGCTTCAAGACTTCTACACAAAATTTTGAAATTAATCAATTATGCAAATTTAAAATTAATTAATTATGCAAATTTATTCAAAATCACAAAAAATGCTTCTTCTCATTCATTTCTCAACCAATTTTGATTTAGTTTGGTTTATCTGGTAGAGCTAAGCTTGGTACACTAAACTTCTACCCAGAATTTTTAACTGTTGCTCCATTAATTAATTATGGTAATTAATGCAGATTTATTCCAAAAATAACAAATTGCTTCTCCCTCATTTCTGGACCAATTTTCATTCTGATTTTTTTATATGATAGGGCTAGGTGGGGGCTTCAAAACTTGTACACAAAATTTTGAAATTCATTAATTATGCTAATTTATGCAAATTCAAAATCACAAAATCACAAAAATGTTTTCAAAATTATGCTTCTTCATTATGTAATTCATTATTGTAAAGTAAATGCTTCTTCTCCATCATTTCTGATAGGCATGAAATTAATATTTTTCTCACTCTAATTTTTTTATATTCATGTTCCTTCCGGGACATCAAATTTTAATTTTTTGACCAGTATAAAATTGTACCACATGAAAGTTCGGATATATGATGTTGCGAGATGCCGGAGGAGCGCTACATCATTGACGTTTTCTAGTTATAGTTAACAAATTATAATAATTTTGTACTGTCTTCTAAATAAATACAGTACATATATTATGTGTGTTCTTCAATAAAGAAGGTGCCCAATTCATTGAAAAACTTGGTCCTTCAACTTCATTGTTCTGTGTTGTATGCATAGTTCTTTTGACTCTAAATTCCAAAGAGCTCACACACAAAGTTGAAACTGTAATGTTTGATGTTGAAAGTGTGCAATAGTTTTCATTTTCCTGAAAATTTGAGAGATTTTATAGAGTCTGGCATTTTCATCACTCTGTAAACAGAGTTCTTAACCTGTTCGAGATGATTTGATTTCAATATAACATGCATTCTCCATAGACCCCAGCCCAAGATATCTTGTTCTTTGTCTCCAATGGTAAAGTTATTCTCTGCAAGTATTTGGAAACGTGGTGCAGACCTTCAACTGGTCCTACTTTTCCTAATTTTTCCTACTTTTTTTTGAAGATCCCTAATTTCTCAATTTTTTCCCCTAGAAATCCTTATTTTTCTGTTTTTTCCCACTTTTTTGTCCAAAACCCCCCTTTGCGATAGTTTTAATATTTGTTTGGAGTTGAGTTGTCTTCACAGGTTGTTGCTGAGAGTACTGTTACTATCATCACCAATCTTATTTGTTAAGGAAAATTCGTTTCAGTGGATTTTGTTTTTTTCGCCAATCTTAGAATTTTGTTTTCCATGTATTCTGCATGTTTCCATTTTCTTTGGGGTTACTACTCCAAACACTACTTATAAATATCCTACTTACCTTCTACTTTGGTGGATTGAATCCTTCTTTTCTCCTACTTTTTGGAGAATTTTGCTCCATATTATCTCCTACTTTTTCAACCAAGCAGAGTTGAATTCCTACATGGTGTTGCAATAGCTTATGTTGAGGCTATTCTTGAATGATTACATCACAGATACTTCTTGTTAAAATTACAAATTTAGCTATTCAAAATATGTGTCGTATGTTGCATAAAAGTGGCTTAAAAATAAAAATCAGTCTGCGTACAATCAGAGCAATTGGCCTATCTCCAGTTTTGTAGGACTAATAATGGAAGCGATATGTTTTTCCTGTGGCTACGATGACGTGAATTGTGGTTTCACTTATTACACGTTGATAGCACATTTCGTCGGACTATGAACGCAGGACACGTTTTACATCGCACGTATGATCTCTTGATTAACATCATGAAATCTGCTAAAACATTATGTCCGTGTTCATGTTGCAGCTCAGTGCAAACTAATGTATCGTTCGCAAAAAGCCAGTATGCAGATTAACACTTTGTGTGCTGACATCATACCAGTTCCCATATGTATAACCTCAATGGGGGTACTGACGGCGCACCAGCTCGCTGAGAAGACAATCAGTTTCATACAATTCATTCATTCAATCAATTCAGAAATTTAAGACCAACTAATTTTTTTATGCAGTGAAATTTTTATTTAGTTGCTGCCTTCTACATCTGGATTTATCACATATTTTAGGAAAATGATCTTTTCAGAACACATAAATCATATTCCTCAAATTTGCAATTTGACTAACTCTAACGTTACACTGCAGTGTAATTCAAACAAATATATATTTTTTTTGCTTTCTTCACAGATGAGCTGGTTTTACTTGTTCAGGAAGCAAATTACCCAGATTCCAAGCCCAAGGTAAATTGATGATATTGTAATGGTATATCCACAAAAAATGTATTTTTTCCCCCTGTTCCAGGTATAGCTTATGGAATCTTACATTCTTTCTTCTTACAGCGAGGGCAAGATTTGGATGGGTGAAGTTTAGGGAATGCGAATGTTATATGGCAAAAGGTTTCCTCTGAAGATAAAAGGAATGGTTTATAGGAGTGAGATCATCGATTGCATTGGAGTAAAACTTGGTGTTTGAGTGAAAACAAAATGGGGATTCTGAGAAGGACAGAGAGAGCAATGGTGAGAGCGATGTGTAGTGTGAAGCTGATGGACAGGAAGAAGACCAAGGATTTAATGTAGATGTTAGGTTTGGAAGAAGTTGAGTACGTTGGTATACTTGGACATGTTTTTAGAAGGGATGTTGATCATATTTTGAGAAGGGCATTTGAGTGTCAGGTGGATGGTCAGAGGGGAATTGGCGACCAAAGAAGACGTGGAAGAAGCAAGTGGGGGAGGAGAGTAGGAGGGTTAGTTTGAAGGAGGAGGACACATCAAATAGGACAAAGTGGAGGGAGGGGGTGAGAGCAATTTCTGTGAGTGCAAGGTAAATATAGCCACCCCCATAATTGGGACTATACTGGATGTAAAACCTGGATTAATACTACTACTTACTTCCAATTATGACCATGTCTTTGTTTTTGTGTGTTTTATGTTGGGTTTGTGGATATGCATGTAAATCAAGTGATTTGAAATCATTGATTTGAATTGCAATTTCAATCAATGACTTGTTTTAAATCATTGCTCTTGGGACTTATGAAACAAGGCAAGAGCAAATGTGGATATTGATATACATGTACATAACATTTTTCTTTTCATTGTTAGAGTTCAATCTTTCTCTTACTTATCACTGGTCAATGGCTTTAACATCTGATTGGGCAGTGTGCTGTGTAAAAAATCATAATGCATAAAGGTAAGAAATGACAAGTAAAATGTACATGTGAAAAACAAATCGTTTAATTTCACCAAGTCCAATGCAGAATAATACCCAAGGGACTTACACAAAAATCTGTATCCTCGATGTCTAGACGCACATAATATTCCATACCTAGCCTTTTCTAAAAACTTCTATTGTCTGACACAGGAGTCAGAAAGGAATTCCTGAAGAGAAATTGCAGATAAAAGACTATCAATCTTGGCTATTTCCTCCTCGTAATTAGTATTGGAGTCTGGAAAATGTCATAAATCTGACAAATATTTGGTTGTGACAAGATGGACGAAGGATGGAGAGCAGATACAGGGAAGTGACATGTCCTCCAACATTTCCTGGGCATCTTTGCAAGGGTTTTCTGTCAACAATTATGAATTGATGTTTATACTTGAGTGAATGATTTGTGTGTGCGTGTTTATGTGTGTGTGTGTGTGTGTGTGTGTGTGTGTGTAGGTGTGTGTGTGTTTGTGTGTTTGTGTGTGTGTGCATCAGGGTTGCCAGTTTGGCCTGTTTCCGGCCAGATCGTTTGGCCGGGAAGAATTCAAAGTGCCGGCCAAACGGCTTTTTGGCCATTTTTTGGCCTTTTTCACTGACCTATAAAAAAATCATTATAAAACCTTATTTTCCTGGGATTTTCAGTCAAATATGTGCCACAAGGATCAAAAAGTAGCGGTGTGCATGTACATGTATTTCACGTGAAAAATCTGGCTCCGCGTAAACTACGGCACTCAAATTTTCGGCTGCAGCAGAGGTTTCAAAGGTGTTATAAATTGATTACAACGTTATTTCTAACCAAATCTAGGCTATGGTGCCCGTAAAATGCATCAATTCTGAATTTGGCCTTTTTTCACTGAATTTGGCCTTTTTTCACTGAATTTGGCCAGTAATTTGGCCTAATTTGGCCATTTGAGAATCGAAAAACCTGGCAACCCTGGTGTGCATGTGTGTATGTGTCTGTCTATGTGTGTGTCTGTGTGTGTCTGTGTGTGTGTGTGTGTGTGTGTGTGTGTGTGTGTGTGTGTGTGTGTGT
>JZLH01S0098870.1:0-10627 GCA_001188425.1 Eucidaris tribuloides
GGAGATAGGATGATGCGGCTCAAAAGGAGGGGAGAGGAGATAACAGTGTGAGAGAAAGCATGAAGGAAAATGTAATCCGCATATGGCTAACGGAATACGAAACCGGTTGCGACATCGACGAGCGCGCCGTCGCAGGTGTTGAACTGTGGGATATGATAAATTATTCATGATATCAACAAGTCGGGCGCGATCGTGTCAGCACGTGATATGTAGCTGTTAGACAGATTATGCCACCAGTATATCAATAAGATATGAAAAATTACGAGTGGAGTAGTTGAGACGTCAGCAGATGCTTGTGGTTAGTGACTTGTCTTTTCATGGTTTGAAGATGTCAGTGGCTTCTGATTACTTGACCTGGGCAATTTCTCTATTTTTTTAGGACTAGTTGTAAATTTTGATCGGTGATACAGGCTTTACTTCTTTTATGACCAATGTAAGAAGTTCTGATGGATAAAGTGTGATTTAGTTTTTCCTGGTTGTTTCTGATGTTAACGAGTATTATAGAAATGGAGCGCAGAACCAGACCTTCTGATAAGCGATGTGAGGGGGGTAAGCCGCGCCAGCTTCACAACATCGTAAATATAGCCAGAAGGTTTCATGCATAAAGGTATGTTACAATTTTTAACAAGACTAACATCCCTAAAGTCGTTTTAGGTTGGAACATCACAAATGAGATACACTATTCTATTCAGAGAGACGCGTGAAGGAATCGAATAGCTGAGCACGTGAAATGCATGCATCAGCATTGAATCATAGTTGGAGACTACTACTAATGATGTCGAGCTTGATAGGAATAAGAGGAGTGTGGGTTTGATGTGAGAATACGGTGCTGGTGGTCTTCGCACAGGGACGACAGATGATTAACAAGTGTAGAAACGCGTGGCGTCTGATATGAGTCACAATACGAAATGTTCAATTGGGTTAGCGTTATTTTCAAATACACGGGAACTTATATAATATTGAACTGGTATTGGTAATCTTGTTCAATGTTTTGTATATTGCTGGTGTAGATATAATGCAGTCTCCTGGAGAATTCGTTAAATAAATGGCTACAATGGAAAATAGATTCCCGAATTGGCGGACTGAAAAGCGAACCTCATAAACCCATTCAATTGGTCATTGATGATAGTCATGCGAAGTGTCAACGCGATCGTTCACGCACTGATGATAGTGTACAACAAGTCTACCAATACAATAACATTTGCACAATTAAAATGGGGGGGTGAGAGTAACGAATTCACAGATAGATGTGATGGTTGTGGGCTAGTCTTCGATGTTGTGAAGGTCGCGTGGTTCGATTTCTTCCTTGAGCAAATCTTCTCCTAATTCTATCTTTTTTAGCAAATATTGTAAGATTTGAGTTGTGATAAGGTTATTCTTTTTTACGAAAGTGTAAAAGTCTGTGGAGGATAACTTCGTGATAGTTATTTTCCCTCCTTTTTGTGTTTACAGTAGTTAAGAAAGGCATTAAGGCTTTCACACGTCGTGAAATTAGAAGGTTTAGCTGCAAGAGGTATATACAATTTTTCACAACCGGATAATTGAGACTAACACTCCCTTAATCGTTTTAGTGGACAAAATGAGATCCTCGATCTTCTTATTCAAGAGACGGTGAAGGATCACGAAATGGCTGTGACTATAATCATGCATCAATATTGAGTATGGTGGAGGACTACATACTATATATCTCGGGCTTTGATATAAGAGGATGTGGTTAATATTAAATCTCTTCGTATGTTCACGGACGACAATGAAACATCTTGAGCGTGATCTGATTATATGGCGCAATACGAAAATTTGAATGGGTTTAGGTATTTTCAAAAACGACTTATATAGATATGAACTGTATTTAAGTTGCTTCTCCAGCCTCTTGTATTGCAGTTTATTAAATGCAGGTCATCCTGAAGAATTCGTTTAATATGTAAATGCTAAAATGAAAAATCATCTCCCAATTGCCTAACGAAAACGAAACACTCCATTCAACGCCATTCAATTGGTCATGGGTGAATATTCCAAGTGAACGCGATAGTCACGCACTGATGATAACTGTAGCCAGACAAGTCTACCAAGCTACAATAGAGCAAAAGAATGTAAGTTGATAGTTACGAATCACAGATATGCTGTGTTGGTTAGTGAGCTAGTCTGTAATGTTTGAGTCAGTGGTTCGATGATTTCTTGGCAAATCTGTATTCTCCTAACCTTATTTTTACAACTATTGTAAATTTGATCGGGGACTACACGGTCTACTTCTCTTACTACAAAATGTACAAAAATTAATGATGATAAATCCGTGTAATTATTTTTCTCCGCTTTTTTTTGTTAAGCAGTTTTGATAGAAAGGCACTAAGCTTTCACAATTCGTAATACAGAAGGTTTTTACCTGCAAGATGGTATTATCAGAATTTTCACAAAGACTAAAAGCTCCCTCAATCGCTTTATTGGAACAACAATGAGATCATCGATTTTATTCAAGAGACGCGTGCAAGGAATGACTGAATAGCCTGTGACGTAAATGCATGCCAAATTGATAGGTGGAGAGCTACTATACTATATATCTCGGCTTGATATATAAGAGGTGTGGATTATATTGAAATCTTTCGTCTCAGGACAGCCAATGAAGAACATTTGAGGCGTGGCTCTGATTATGCGCATACAAGAAATTTTCAATGGGTTACGGTATTTTCAACAGTACGCCCCCGGGGTGTGAGCCGAGCTCGTCGGAATTATATAATGAAGTGAACTCGTATTTAAATTCTTCTCCAGCTTTTGTATTTGCAGTTTGATATAAATGCAGTCTGACCTGAAGATTCGTTTTAATTATAAATGCTAATCACTGGTAAATAATAAATCTCCCAATTGCCACGAAACAAACACTGGTATTAATCCATTCAATGGTCATGATGAATATTCTCAAGGATCACGCGATCGCACGGCACTGATGATAGCCTGTAGCAACAAGTCTACCACTAACAATAAATTGCACAATTAGAGTTGATACTTAACGAATCAAGATAGGCTGTGTGTTAGTGGAGCTAGTCTTTCATGGTTTGAAGGTATCGTGGTTCGATTCTTCCTTAGCAATTTCAACTTTTTTTTACCTAGAGGTAATTTGATTGTGATAGGTTAATTCTTTATTGAAAATGGTAAAAAGTCGTGATGATAAACTCGTATATTATTTTCTCCTTTTTTGTGTTAACAGTATTATAAAAGGCACTAAGCCTTTCACATGTAAATTACAGAAGGTTTACTAGCAAAGTATATAAATTTCCACACAGACAACCAGCTTAATGTTTAGTGGAACAACACAATGAGATCATCGATTCTTATTCAAGAGACCGTGCAAGGAAATCACGAATACCTGTGACGTAAATGCATAGCCATCACAATTGATATGGTGGAGACTACATCTATATATCCGGGTTGATTATATAGAGGATTTGGGTTATAATTGAAATCTCTTCGTCTCAACGACAGACATATGAACATCTTGACGCGTGGCTCTGATTATGCCAATAAACGAAATTTCAATTGGGTTAACGTATTTTAAACACAGTCTGGGAGGATGGGGGGGACCGGAACTTTATATTGATGAACGTATTTATAGTTCTTCTCGCCTCTTGTAATTTGGGTTTATATAAATGCAGTCATCTCGGAAGAATTCGTTAAATATAAATGCTAAACTGGAAAAATAATTTCACAATTGGGCACGAAAAGAAACACTCCACTAAACATTCAATTGGCATGATGAATATTCCAAGTAATCGCGATCGTCACGACTGACGATAGTGTACCAGGCAAGTTACACAGCTAAGATTGCAAAATTAGAGTGATAGTTAAGATCACAGTAGCTGTTGTTAGTAAGCTAGTCTTCGATGTTTGAAGGTCAGTGGTTCGATTCTCCTTGAGGCAAATTTCCTCACTAACTTTTTTTACACTATTGTAATTTGATCGGGATAGTTTATTCTTTATACGAATTGTAAAAAGTTATTAACCGTATATTATTTTTCTCCTTTTGTGTTAAATAGTATTAAGAAAGGATAAGCCCTTCAAGCAATCGTAAATACAGAAGGTTTACCTGCAAAAGGTATATACAAATTTTTCAACAAAAGACTAACACTCCTCTCAATCGTTTTAGTGGAACAACACAATGAGATCACTCTATTCTTATTCAGAGAGACGCGTGCAAGGAAGCATGAATAGCCTGTGACGTAACAATGCATGCATCACAATGATATGGTTGGAGTACAGACGAGATATCTCCGCTTTTATATATAAGGAGCGGGTTATATTGAACTTATTCGTCTCCAACGGACGACAATGAAAAAACTGACGCGTGCTTGATTTTGCGCAATAAAGGAACTGTCAATTGGGTTCGAGTTATTTTCAAATAACGGAGTTATATAAATTATGACTCGTATTTAATTCTTGGCTCAAGTTTTTGTATTGCAGGTGTAAATCACTGCAGTCATCCTGAAGATTCGTTAAATAAAATCTAAACACTGGAAAAATCATCTCCCAATGCAACGAAGACTCAAATTCACTCGACATTGAATTGGCGCATAGATGAATATTCATTTATTCAACAAGGCCACGGGACTCGTCACCCTATGAATAGCTGTACAACAGTCTACACATAGCTACGACATACAATAAGATTGCAAAATTAGAGTTGATAGTTAACGAATCACAGATAGCTTTGTGGTTAGTGAGCTAGTCTTCATGTTTGAAGGTCCGTGGTTCGATTCTTCCCTGAGGCAAATTTCTCTTAACTTTTTTTACACTATTGTAAATTTGATCGGGATAAGGTTTATTCTTTTATACGAAATTGTAAAAAGTCTATGATGATAAACTCGTATATTATTTTTTCTCCTTTTTTGTGTTAACAGTATTATAGAAAGGCACTAAGCCTTTCACAACTCGTAAATTACAGAAGGTTTACCTGCAAAAGGTATCTACAAATAATTTTCAACAAAGACTAAACACTCCCCTCAATCGTTTTAGTGGAACAACACAATGAGATCACTCGATTCTTATTCAAGAGACGCGTGCAAGGAATCATGAAATAGACTGTGACGTAGCATGCATGCCATCACAATTGATATGGTGGAGACTACAGACGAGATATCTCCGGCTTTATTTAATAGAGGATGCGGGTTATATTGAAATCTCTTCGTCTCCAACGGACAGACAATGAAAACAACTTAACGCGTGGCTCTGATTATGCGCAATACCGAAAATGTTCAATTGGGTTTATTTTATTTTTAAATACACCGGAACTTATATAATTATGAACTTGTACTTAATTCTTCTTCAACTTTTTATATTTGCAGTTTTATATAAATGCAGTCATCCCTGAAGAATTCGTTAAATATAAATGCTAAAACTGGAAAAATAATCTCCCAATTGGCAACGAAAAAAAACACTCCACTCAAACCATTCAATTGGTCATGATGAATATTCAACAAGGTCAACGCAATCGTCACGCACTGATGATAGCTGTACCAAACAAGTCTACCAGATACAATAAGATTGCAAAATTAGAGTTGATAGTTAACGAATCACAGATAGCTGTGTTTTTAGTGAGCTAGTCTTCATGTTTGAAGGTCCGTGGTTCGATTCTTCCTTGAGGCAAATTTCTCCTAACTTTATTTTTACACTATTGTAAATTTGATCGGGATAAAGTTTATTCTTTTATACGAAATTATAAAAAGTCTATGATGATAAACTCGTATATTAT
This sequence comes from Eucidaris tribuloides, assembly GCA_001188425.1. Taxonomy (NCBI): domain Eukaryota; kingdom Metazoa; phylum Echinodermata; class Echinoidea; order Cidaroida; family Cidaridae; genus Eucidaris; species Eucidaris tribuloides. Next base: position 5,738 of record JZLH01S0098870.1, read on the forward strand.
TTTTCTCCTTTTTTTGTTAACAGTTTTATAGAAAGGCACTAAGCCTTTCACAATTTGTAAATTACAGACGGTTTACCTGCAAATGGTATCTACAAATTTTCAACAAAGGCTAAACACTCCCCTCAATCGTTTTAGTGGAACAACACAATGAGATCACTCGATTCTTATTCAAGAGACGCGTGCAAGGAATCATGAAATAGTCCTGTGACGTAACATGCATGCCATCACAATTGATATGGTGGAGACTGCAGACGAGATATCTCCGGCTTTATATAATAGAGGTTGCGGGTTATATTGAAATCTATTCGTCTCCAACGGACAGACAATGAAAACAACTTGATGCGTGGCTCTGATTATGCGCAATGCTGAAAATGTTCAATTGGGTTAGCGTTATTTTCAAATAAACCGGAACTTATATAATTATGAACTCGTATTTAATCCTTCTCCAGCTTTTGTATTTGCAGTGTAATATCACTGCAGTCATCCCTGAAGAATTTGTTAAATTTGAATGCTTAAACTGGAAAAATCATCTCCCAATTGGCAACGAAAACCAAACACTTCACTCAAACCCATTGAATTGGGCATGATGAATATTCATTATTCAACAAGGTCCACGCGATCGTCACGCACTGATGATAGCTGTACCAGACAAGTCTACGACATACAATAAGATTGCAAAATTAGAGTTGATAGTTAACGAATTACAGATAGCTGTGTGGTTAGTGAGCTAGTCTTCATGTTTGAAGGTCCGTGGTTCGATTCTTTCTTGAGGCAAATTTTCTCCTAACCTTTTTTTTACACTATTGTAAATTTGATCGGGATAAGGTTTATTCTTTTATACGAAATTGTAAAAAGTCTATGATGATAAACTCGTATATTATTTTTCTCCTTTTTTGTGTTAACAGTATTATAGAAAGGCACTAAGCCTTTCACAACTCGTAAATTACAGAAGGTTTACCTGCAAAAGGTATCTACAAATTTTCAACAAAGACTAAACACTCCCCTCAATCGTTTTAGTGGAACAACACAATGAGATCACTCGATTCTTATTCAAGAGACGCGTGCAAGGAATCATGAAATAGCCTGTGACGTAACATGCATGCCATCACAATTGATATGGTGGAGACTACAGACGAGATATCTCCGGCTTTATATAATAGAGGATGCGGGTTATATTGAAATCTCTTCGTCTCCAACGGACAGACAATGAAAACAACTTAACGCGTGGCTCTGATTATGCGCAATACCGAAAATGTTCAATTGGGTTAGCGTTATTTTCAAATACACCGGAACTTATATAATTATGAACTCGTATTTAATTCTTCTTCAACTTTTGTATTTGCAGTGTAATATAAATGCAGTCATCCCTGAAGAATTCGTTAAATATGAATGCTAAAACTGGAAAAATCATCTTCCAATAGCCAACGAAAACGAAACACTCCATTCAAACCCATTCAATTGGTCATGATGAATATTCAACAAGGTCAACGCTATCGTCACACTCTGATGATAACTGTACCAGACAAGTCTACCACATACAATAAGATTGCAAAAATTAGAGTTGATACTTAACGAATCACAGATAGCTGTATGGTTAGTGAGCTAGTCTTCTCGTTTGAAGGTCCGTGATTCGATTCTTCCTTGAGGCAAATTTTTCCTACCTTTTTTTTACACTATTGTAAATTTCATCGGGATAAGGTTTATTCTTTTATACGAAAATATAAAAAGTCTATGATGATAAACTCGTATATTATTTTTCTCCCTTTTTTTGTTAACAGTATTATGGAAAGGCACTAATCCTTTCACAACTCGTAAATTACAGAAGGTTTACCTGCAAAAGGTATTTACAAATTTTCAACAAAGACTAAACACTCCCCTCAATCGTTTTAGTGGAACAACACAATGAGATCACTCGATTCTTATTCAAGAGACGCGTGCAAGGAATCATGAAATAGCCTGTGACTTAGAATGCATGCCATCACAATTGATATGGTGGAGACTAGAGACGAGATATCTCCGGCTTTATATAATAGAGGATGCGGGTTATATTGAATTCTATTCGTCTCCAACGGTCAGACAATGAAAACAACTTGACGCGTGGCTCTGATTATGCGCAATACCGAAAATGTTCAATTGGGTTAGCGTTATTTTCAAATATACAGGAACTTATATAATTATGAACTTGTATTTAATTCTTCTTTAACTTTTGTATTTGCAGTGTAATATAAATGCAGTCATCCCTGAAGAATTCGTAAAATATGAATGCTAAAACTGGAAAAATCATCTCCCAATTGCCAACGAAAACCAAACACTCCACTCAAACCCATTCAATTGGTCATGATGAATATTCAACAGGTCAACGCGATCGTCACGCACTGGATGATAGCTGTACCAGACAAGTCTACCACATACAAATAACATTGCAAAATTAGAGATTGATAGTTAAGGAATCACAGATAGCTGTATGGCTAGTGAGCTAGTCTTCATGTTGAAAGGTCCCGTGGTTATCGATTCTTCCTTGAGGCAAATTTCTCCTAACTTTTTTACACTATTGTAAATTTGATAGGCGACAAGGTTTATTTCTTTTATACGAAATTGTAAAAGTCTATGATGATAAACTCGTATATTATTTTTTCTTCTTTTTTGTGTTAACAGTATTATAGAAAGGCACTAAGCCTTTCACAACTCGTAAATTACAGAAGGTTTACTGCCCAAAGGTATCTACAAATTTTCAACAAAGACTAAACACTCCCCTCAATCGTTTTAGTGGAAGCACACAATGAGATCACTCGATTCTTATTCAAGAGACGCGTGCAAGGAATCATGAAATAGCCTGTGACATAGCATGCACGCCATCACAATTGACATGGTGGAGACTACAGACGAGATATCTCCGGCTTTATATAATAGAGGATGAGGGTTATATTGAAATCTCTTCGTCTCCAACGGAGAGACAATGAAAAACAACTTAACGCGTGGCTCTGATTATGCGCAATACCGAAAATGTTCAATTGGGTTAGCGTTATTTCAATTACACGAAACTTATATAATTATGAACTCGTATATTTAATTCTTCTTCAACTTTTGTATTTGGCAGTGTAATATAAATGCAGTCTTCCCGAAGAATTCGTTAAATGTGAATGCTAAAACTGGAAAAATCATCTCCCAATTGCCAACGAAAACGAAACACTCCATTCAAACGCCATTCTAATTGGTCATGATGAATATTCAACAAGGTCAACGCATCGTCACGCACTGATGATAACTGTACCAGACAAGTGTACAACATACAATAAGATATCAAAAATTAGAGTTGATACCTTAACGAATCACAGATAGCTGTGTGGTTAGTGAGCTAGTTCTTCATGTTTGAAGGTCCGTGTTCGATTCTTCCTTGAGGCAAATTTCTCCTAACTTTTTTTACACTATTGTAAATTGATCGGAGATCTTTTTTCCCGGTTTTATTCTTTTATACGAAATTGTAAAAAGTCTATGATGATAAACTCGTATATTATTTTTCTCCTTTTTTTGTGTTAACAGTATTATAGAAAGGCACTAAGCCTTTCACACTCGTAAATTACAGAAGGTTTACCTGCAAAAGGTATCTACAAATTTTCAACAAAGACTAAACACTCCCTCAATCGTTTTAGTGGAACAACACAATGAGATCACTCGATTCTCATTCAAGAAACACGTGCAAGGAATCAATGCAATATAGCCTGCTTGACGTAACATGCATGCCATCACAATTGATATGGTGGAGACTACAGACGAGATATCTCCGGCTTTATATAATAGAGGATGCGGATTATGTTGAAATCTCTTCGCTCTCAACGGACAGACAATGAAAAACAACTTAACGCGTGCTCTGATTATGCGCAATACCGAAAATGTTCAAGTTGGGTTAGCGTTATTTCAAATACACCGGAACTTATATTAATTATGAACTCGTATTTAATTCTGCTCAACTTTTGTATTTGCAGTGTAATATACTGCAGTCATCCCTGAAGAATTCGTTAATGATGAATAGCTAAACTGGAAAATCATCTCCAATCCCAACGAAACAAACCACTTCACTCAAAAACCGATTCAATTGGCATGATGAATATTCATTATTCAACAAGGTCACCGATCGTCACGCCACTGATGATAGCTGTACCAGACAAGTCTACACATACAATAACATGCAAAATTAGAGTTGATACTTAACGAATCATAGATAGCTGTGTGGTTAGTGAGCTAGTCTAATGTTGAAGGTCCGTGCGCTTCGATTCTTCTTGAGGCAATTTCTCCTAACTTTTTTTAGCACTATTGTAAATTGATCGGGATAAGGTTTATTCTTTTATACGAAACTGTAAAAAAGTCTATGATGATAAACTCGTATATTATTTTTCTCCTTTTTTGTTAACAGTATATTAGGAAAGGCATCTAAGCCTTTCACAACTCGTAAATTACAGAAGGTTTACCTGCAAAAGGTATCTACAAATTTTCAACAAAGACTAAACACTCCCCTCAATCGTTTTAGTGGAACATCACAATGAGATCACTCGATTCTTATTCAAGAGACACGTGCAAGGAATCATGAAATAGCCTTTGACGTGGCATGCATGCCATCACAATCGATATGGTGGAGACCGCAATTGAGATTATCTCCGGCTTTATATAATAGAGGATGCGGGTTTTATATTGAAATCTATTCGTCTCCACCGGACAGACAATGAAAACAACTTGGCGCGTGGCTCTGATTATGCGCAATACCGAAAATGTTCAATTGGGTTAGCGTTATTTTCAAATACACCGAACTTCTATAATTAATGAACTCGTATTTAATTCTTCTTCAACTTTTGTATTTGCAGTGTAATATAAATGCCCAGTCATCCCTGAAGAATT
>JZLH01S0098870.1:17131-31240 GCA_001188425.1 Eucidaris tribuloides
AGAGAGAGATAAATTCGTGAAATATGAATGCTAAAACGGGAAAATCAATCTCCCAATTGCCCAACAAGAAACGAACAATCCATTCAAACCCATTCAAATGGTTCAATGATGAATTATCCAACAAGGTCAACGCCATCGTCACGGGCTCTTGATGATAACTGTACCATACAAGTCTAACTACGCACCATACAATAAGATTGCAAAAAATTAGAGTTGATACTTAACGAATCACAGATAGCTGTATGATAGTAGCTAGTCTTCTCGTATATGAAGTCCGTGAGATTCGATTCTTCTGAGGTAAATTTCTCCATAACCTTTTTTTTTACACAATTGTATATTTGATCGGGAATAAGGTTTATTCTTTTGATACAGAATTAAAAAAGTCTATGATGATAACAACTCAGGTATATTAGTTTTTCCGTCCCTTTTTTGTTAAACAAGTATTATAGAAAGGCACTAAGCCTTCAACAGCTCGTAAATTACAGAAAGGTTTTACCGTGCAAAAAGGTAATACAATTTCCAACAAAGACTAAAACTCCTTATTGTTTTAAGTGAACAACACAATGAGATCACTCGAATTCTTATTCAGAGACGCCAAGTGCAAGGAATCATGAAATAGCCTGTGACGTAACATGCGTGGCAAACACAATTTGGGGGGATATGGTAGGAGACTGCAGACCGAGATATCTCCGGCTTTTATATAATAGAGGATGCCGGGTTATATTGAAATCATTTCGTCTCCAACGGCTGACAAATGAAATACAACTTGACGCGTGGCTCTGATATGCGCAATACTGAAAATTTTCAATTGTTGGGGTTAATTAAGAATACACAATGAGATCACCCATTTATATTCAAGAGACACGTGCAAGAAATCAAATGAAATACCAGTGACGTAACAGCATCCATCAAACAAATTGATAGCGGTGGAAGACTACAGACGAATATCTCCGGCCTATATAATACGGATGTGGGGTTTATAAAATTGAATATCAATTCCCGTCTCCAACGGACATACAATGAAAAGAACTTGAACGTGCTGCTGGTGATTATAGGCCAATGAAACTTCATTATGAGTTTTGCCACGTCACCCTCACCTTCGTTATGATTTTGGGACGCGTTTATGGCGGACGAAAAATCTGAGAATAATTCACATTATTTAAAAAATTCTGTTTCAACACCAGCTTTCAGTTGATTTTGAAAGTTTGTAAGAAACAGTCCTCGATATGAGTCTAGAAAATAGATCCAATACTGTATCGTATTTCGATTGATCCCCTGTTGGCTCATTTCAATAGTAATTGGCAACACACCGGTATGATCAGATTGTGAAAACTATCAACTACAACACTATTTGAACGTTATAGTTTGTTTGAGTATATCGCTCTCTCTCTCTCTCTAAAGTGCCCATATCACGGAACGTAGGCGATCATGGCGTTGCCAAAATCTACTGTTTCTAGCTGTTTGAAATAGCTACCACCTCCCGCTTACCCGCACCTCTTCTCTGTAATTCCATGCATTTTCAGACTGGTCATCCATATCAGTACGTTTCCTTCCTCTACCACTCTTCCTCTATCTTTCGCTGTCCAATGCTAATTTTTCAAGACCTCCTATTCATCTAATTATAAATGTCCTACAAAACTCATTTGCCTAGTTTCTTATTCTCCATAATCAGCTTTATCTCCACACCAGCCTTCTTAGACCTCTCATTGGTTACTCTGTCAGTCCATGAAATCCTCATCATCGTCGAGGAACCACATTCACAAAAACTCTCCAAACGCTATTCTCATGTCTGATGTTATTGACCATGCTTCACTTCCATACATCACAACAGGTAAGATGTAAAATGTTTAGTACTCGTAATCGAGTCTCCATTCTGAGTGTCCTGTTTCTTAGGATTTTCTCCAGCTGTACAAGACAAGTCTACCACATACAATAAGATTGCAAAATTAAAGTTGATCGTTAACGAATCAGAGATAGCTATGAGGTTAGTGAGGTACTCTTCATGTTTGAAGGTCCGTGGTTCGATTCTTCCTAGAGGCAAATTTCTCAAAACTTTTTTTTTTACACTATTGTAAATTTGATTAAGGATGAGGTTTATTCTTAAATTTGATTGGGGATGAGGTTTATTCTTTTATACGAAAGTTTAAAAAGTCTTTGATGACGAACTCATAATTTAAATTTGATTGGGGATGAAGTTTATTATTTTATACGAAACTTTTTAAGTCTACGATGATGAACTCGTATATTTTTTCCTCCTTTTTTGTATTTACAGTATTATAGAAAGGCACTCAAATTTTTCACAACTCGTGAATTACAGATGGTAAACCTGCAAAAGGTATCTCCAAATGTTCAACAAAGTCTAAACACTCCTCTTCAGCGTTTCACTGGAACAACACAATGAGATCACCCCATTCACATTCAAGATACACGTACAAGGAATCATGAAATAGCCTGTGACATAGCATGCATGCCAATTGATATTGTGGAGACTACAGACGAGATATCTCCGGCATTAATCAATAGAGGATGCGGGTTATATTGAAATCAATTCGTCTTTAACGGATTTTCAAAGAAAACAACTTGACGCGTGGCTGTGATTATGCACAATACTGAAAATTTTCAATTGGGTTACCGGTATTTTGAAATACACCGGAACGGAGATAATATGGAACTGGTATTTTGTTCTTCAGCCTTTTTTGTATATATTTCCAGTGTAACAGAAATGCAGTCCTTCCTTTGCAATTTCTTGAAGAAAAAATGCTAAAGCTAAGAAAATGTATCTCCAAATTTTCTTTAAATACCAAACTCTCCTCTTGAACGATTTACTGCCACAACACAATGAGATCGTCTCATTCATACTGAAGGTACACGTGTAAGCTTGAATTGGCTTTACGTAACACACATGTACACACAATTAAAGATCCTATGACATAAAAACTATTAAAAATGGTTAATTAACATCTTGTAGAGTATTTTTTCATCTTGAATTCCAATCTGACACGTTTAATTCTCGATGCAAGTTTCAGGTTTCGAGTTATTCACTAAAATAAACACTGTTCGGGAACGCTCACATTTTTTGGCGTGATATGCAAATTATCAAGCTGTTAAATCATGTGACGTCATCAGAGGAACGCCGCTTTCTGCGCAGCGAGCTTGACTGGCGTAATACATGCAATACGTATATTAAAAAGGTCTGTCGGCAGTGAAACACCAACTTCGAGGTCATATTAAATTATTATTTAGGTATATTCGACCATCTCTGAATCATGTGGGAGTTATACAGGATCAGAGGTTTCCATGACTGACTCGGATCTTAATTTTGATGACAACTAAGTCGAAATTTTGCCGTAAATTTTGCCGTTAGGTTTAAGCCAGAAGCGCACTCAGACGAGCGACACCGCTGACCAAGGCCACGCAAGCCGACCAGAAAAATCACGAATGTAAGAGACTTTAGAAACAATTATTGGTAATTAAGGTATATTCAAGCTGAAATTTAGGTATTTTTAAAACATTTGAAATGTGATATCATCACATACTGAGCGTACATTTTAATGAAAATGTCTATGCTTTGTACTTTGTGTCGGCGATTTTATCCGTGCATGCACGCCGCGAGTGTCACCAGTAGTTAGCGGCGCGCAACCCACTCGACAGGGGTCGAGTCCCGTGGCTTTCCGGCACATGCAGCGTGTCGCCTCTCGGTGTTGAACAAGACTGACATCGCCAAAATGTATACACGTCACCACAATGGTCCGGTAAATCTGACGGCTTGAGTAGGTTTTCTTCGAGTAATTCTGATATTTATCTGAGTCTTTCAAATTGTAAAATAACAGAATTGTTCGAAGAAAAACTCCACGAGCCGTTAGATTTGGAGTGTGTCGACATTTTGGCGATGTCAGTCTTGTTCAACACCGAGAGGCGAGACGCTACATCAGCCGGAAAGCCACGGGACTCGACCCCTTTCGAGCGGACTGCGCCGCCAACTACTTGTGACACTCGCGGCGTGCAATGCATGGATGATCACCGACACAACACAAAGCATAGACATTTTCATGAAAATGCATGTTTACATCAAATTACGTAAAATTATCTACAATTTAGCTTGAATATGCCTTACTTTGATAATTGTTTCCAAAGTTTCTCATATTTGTGATTTTCGGCTTGCGTGGCCTTGGTCAGCGGTGTCGCTCGTCTCGCGCTTCTGCCTGAAACCTGACGGCAAAATTTCGTCTTAGTTGCTGCATAGTTGTCATCAAAATTAAGATCCGAGTTAGATATGCAAATCTCTGACCCTGAATTACTCCCAGATGATTCAGAGACGGTCAAATATGACATAATACTGATTAAAAATGACCTCGAAGTTTGTTTTACTAGCGATCACCTTTTAAATGTTCGTATTGCGTGTATTACGCAAGTCAAGACCGCTCGCACAGCTACAGAGAGCGGTGTTCCTCTGGTGACTTCGGAGGGTCACGTGATACGCAAACACGGTTTCAGAGTTTTTTGTGGGCGGGGCGAACTTCGCTTAGAAATAATGATATTTCATTGTCAAGTGCAGTATTATTTTAATATTAGATGATTTCCCAGGTAACTTTTAATAGAATGGTATTCCAACAGCAATTAACTATCAATTAAAACTCATTGATTTCCTGGAACCTTTAAACTAGCATGGCTACCGACGAGATATCTCGCGAAAAGAAAGGAATCGTATAATAAGCCAACAAATAATTTTCTGATCATACAGAGTGTCGATCCTAGGGGGGGGGGCAGGTGCAGGGGGACGATGCGCCACACCCACCAATTGAAAATATTTTGGGTGATGGGTGGGGGCAAACATATCGATTGTTCCCACCCCCCTCCAATAATCTGTGACAACTTGAACAAAGTTCATAATATGCATGCAAATATATATTTTAAAGAGCTTTGAAAAGCACTATAAAACCATTAAACGTGGCATAAAAATACTATTAAATATACAAAATTGTCAATTTTCGGTGCGCTTTGCACTCAAAATTCTGTATTACAATTTGGCGCGCTGAAACTTGTGGACTTTTTTTTACTTTTGCCTCCCCCCCCATCCGAAAACATGGATCGACGCCCCTGTTGATCATCTTTTAACGCAATGATCCGAATCAATATATTTAAATTTCTGCGCACTCGTTTTTAGATGGCTTCATTAAACAGAAAACGTCCTACTTCCGTGTTAGCAAATAACATAATAATCTGGCGACAGACTTTCGTCGATACGTACGTGTCGACATTATAATGCGTTATCAAAGTACACATTGTGCACTACAAAAATACAGTCATTGAAGGAAGTGATCAGTCGTCAAACTTTGGAGTTCATTATCTTTACAACATGTAAGTACAAATTGGCCAAGTTTTGATATGTTGATATTCACAAATGCACGGCATTTAACTCTTTACACGACAATTGTTCTTTTTCACATTTTATTTGAATTTCGCTATCCTTTTTTGTGGTATTGAAAATATTTATTTTTCTATAGGTGTTACTAATGCAAACTGGCTTTTTTTTAATTGTCTCCTCTGCAAAAGTGTATACATAATCATTACGATTGTTCAATTTAATTGTACGAATGTTCAAAATCGACTCTTTAGCGCACAGAGGGTTAAAGATTTACCTCCATGATCCATCTGTTACGCAGCTATAGATTAAGTTGTTTGCTTTCATTTCGCTTTCACAGAAATACAATCGTCCAGAACGGTCGATTTATAACAGAAATGGGTGGAATACAGGAATTACATCTCTTCGGAATGCATCACAAACGGGCTATCAGCAACATCCTACTGTCGTTTTTCGTAGTCGCATCAACAACAATACTAATCGATTCAGCAATAGCTGTCGAAGTGGTAACCCAACCCAGGGCTGCAGAGTGCCACTTTTCACAAAAAGGTACAGGATTAAAAGCAACCTGCTCGGGCCTTGGACTCACTGAAGTACCTTCTGATCTACCAACTGAAGTGATAGTCCTGGATCTCAGCAGCAACAAACTAACAACCCTGATGAATACATCGTTTCAAGGCCTACCAAATCTAATATCTCTCAACTTGAACAACAATAACATCACAGTGACGGAACGGGAAACTTTCTTTCCACTGCGACAGCTAAGAAGTCTTTCACTTCGTTCCAATAACTTAAATACGTTGAATGATAGGCTAATAACCAACACTGATTTGGAAACGCTAGATTTAGGTCACAACAATTTAATGTCTGTTCCACGTAACTCAATGGGATCACTGACCCGGTTAAGAAACTTTATCCTTTCCTGGAACAAAATTAAAACGTTGAATTTTACAGATTATGTCAGTAGCAATATCTCTTTGCTAGAAATGACTGGTAACTGTATTTCTTCACTTTGTGCTGGGGATTTTTTGCCACTGCAAAACGTCCCTATTCAAACTTTGCAACTCTCAGGAAACAGTTTAACACACTTACGCAATTTCACTTTTCAGTACTTGAATCACGTGAAAAAAATCATTTTATCTGGCAATGATATCCAAGTGTTTAGATTGCATGCCTTCCTTGGTACGACGGAACTTGAATATCTGAACATAGGAACTAATCGGATAAAAACCATCGAAGTACAAACAGTGAATTCAACAAATACTACCCGCAAAGTGCCTCCATTGACCTATTTAATCATGTTTGGAAACAAACTTCGCTCCATTCCTGCAAATGCATTCCACAATTTAGATAAACTGGTTGTATTAAACTTGGTCTCTTGTCAATGTAAATATCTAGACAATGATTTCTTTGTAGGATTGCTGTCTTTACAGACCTTAGATTTGTCTCGCAATATGTTGGCTGCATTCTACCGCGAGGTGTTCATGGTATTGCCAAATCTACAAACGCTGATATTGTTTGGAAATAGGTTGACATTAATGAGTCAAATACAGTTTTATGGGCTTAAAACACTTCGTGTCTTGTCAATAGACAGAAACTACATTGAATTTATCGAACGAGGACCTTGGAATTTACCTTCATTACAAATTTTAGATGTGTCAGGCAATCGCTTGACAAGGTTAGACAAAAATTTTGAAGGAATGGACAATCTTACAGAACTAAAAATGAAATCGAATCCAATCAGCCTTATAAAAAATGGTGCATTCGAAGGAATCGGAAATCTCCAGTTCCTAGATTTATCATCTTTACCAGCCACTGCGATAAACAGCCCACTTACAAATTTACAGAATTTACTTAGTTTGGATTTTTTGGATTCCGATATGAATCATCCTCCGTTGAAACTGTTTACAGGACTGCATTCACTTCAAGAACTAGACATGAAGAGGGCATCCATGCTACCATTAAGTTTGTGGGATCACCGAAAGAATATCTCCGTATTTGATCCTCTAGTAAGTCTTCAGAAATTGTACTTAGGGGGTAACCACCTGAACGGTCTATTTCCTGGAACGTTTAACATGTTGAGTAATTTAAAGACGTTGAGATTAGACAAATGTGGAATCTTGAGTTTGCATCAAGATATATTTCAAAACTTAACATCTTTAATATATTTACATATGGAACAAAACAGCCTCGTGCAACTTTTACCTAGTCACTTTGCAAACTTGCATTCGTTAGCTTTCTTGTTTGTTAAAAATAATGCCATCAAAGAAATAGACAAGAATTTGTTTCAAAGTAACGAACACATCGCGGGTCTATACATTTCGAGAAACGCAATTAGATTGATTGAGAAAGAAACCATACTTCCTCAAGTAGTTATTGAGTTATCGAATAATCCGCTGATATGTACATGTGAGATGCAATGGTTTAGACAATGGTTAGATGGAAGTATTAAGTCCTATTTGGTCAACGCTGATCAAACCATTTGTTCCATTTCATCCTTACCACAATATGTAGGAACGCCTCTACTTAGTTTTTATCCCAGTCAGGTATGTGGACCAGACATAACCTTATACATTTGTACGACCTTACTCATAACGTCATTTTTTTGTTGGTATTGCATTAGCCTATCGATATCGGTGGTGGATCAATTATAAATGTTTTCATCTCAAATTATTGGTTATAGGGTATTATGAGCTGGAAGATGATCGTGAACGTCTTGATTATCAAAATGATCTGAATATCATATATCATGATGATGACGAGGAATGGGTAAATGGTGTATTGAAACCAGGACTGAATGAAAACCTTCCACACTTTGATCGAGTTGTTTACGGCGAGGATGACCTGCCGCTTGGAATGTTTCGCATGGATGCGATCATATATCAATTAGATAACAGTTATAAGACAGTTCTAATCGTCAGTAATGCTGCAGTTAAAGATCATTTTTATATTACCCAATTACATATGGCTGTACAACATATGAATGATCAACTGGTGGAAAAGCTCATCTTAGTGTTTGTGGAAGACATTCCTGATAATCAGTTACCTTACTTGGTTAGGTTATTTCTCAGTAAGAACAAACCATACTTTCTATGGAGCGATAACATGTATGGACAGAGGTTGTTCTGGGAAAAGTTTATCAAGATTACGAAAACTAACAAGAGAATGAACGATGTTATACCGATTTAGAACAGGGAGCAATTCGTTTGGGTACCTTCTTCACGATTTACATCCCTTTTTTCTATTATGTTCAAAGCAACTTTGAATAGTTCATGAGGGGCAGTTGATAAGAGAAATGAGACAGCGATTTTCACTAGATCGCCTGATTATTATTTTATTATACATTATACCTAAGTTGATGACCAACCAAATGTCTTAGAATAAAAGTCAAAAATCATAAGAAATTTGCGAAAAGAACTTGTAATTGTATCTGCTATAATCATAGTTGCAGAATCATCTTGTATTTTCCTGTATTACGTGTGAACTTGGCAAAATTGCTGGTATAAAAGGCAATAACATTTTTTTTAATGAAAATCTAAAGATAACTGCGGTGTTGCATTTTTCGTGGATAGTCGTATACTATAAGTTGGTTTTGATCGTCGAGACAGGTATTTTCATGTAGTACTATTTTTTACCTGACAGAAAAGAGACATTGAGCCGTATGCATAAAAAGTAGCAATTGCTTGTAAGGAATTGCTTCAAGCACCAGCAATTGGTTGTCAAGCAAAATCAAGCTCATGCAACAGGTGAAAGAAATTGCTTAAAAACGTATGCATAAAAAGAACCTTTTCCTTGTTCTGACAAGAATTTGCTTGGGTTTTTTCAAGCTCCTCGATACCAGCTTGAGCGCTTTTGCTTAATTATGACATTCGAGTTTAAAACATGTCCATGCTCGTATTTAGACCAAACCAAAGCTGCACAAAAGGAGAATAAATCAAGAAATACTATTTCTGGTATATCAAGAAAAAATTGGGGAAAAATATTTCAGGAAGGGGATTAAAGATTTAACTCAATCCTGGAGGTATGTTGCGTCTTCGCTCAGCGACGTACGCGGCTTTCAACGACGCAGGAGTGACGGGGGCTTGCGTCCGTCGTTCTCGAACAACTCACGTTTATAAGTAGTTTCGCAAATTCGGTGTACGCGGACGAACGTACTAATCGGTATGACGTCACTGCTATAGAGATCCCGTGGTTGATCCCGCGACTTTCAACGTGGCATATACAGTAAGACCAAAAGTAACGGGAAGGAAGGAAGGAGGGAAGATACAAAAAGAGAATTAAAAGAAAGATAGAAGGACAGAAAGGAGAAAATATGAGAACACAAAGTCAAAATAGACACGTAGAAAGAAAGAAGGAAACATAGAAAAAGTAATAAAGAAAAACAAAGAGAGAATGAAAGATAGACAACTAGAAAGAAGAAAAATGAAAGATAAAAAGAATGAAAGATGGATAAAGGAAATAATAAAGGAAAAGAAAGATAGAGAGAATGAAAGAAAAAGAATGAACGAAAGATAGACACAGTAAGAAAGAAAAAGAAAGATAGAGATTGAAAGGAGAAGAATGAATAAAAGGAAGATAAAAGAAAGTAATAAAGGAAAAGCAAGATAGTAGAGAGAATGAAAGAACAAGAATGAATCAAAGATAGAGAAAAGAAAAAGAATGAATGGAAGACAAACAAAAGAAAGTAATAAAGAAAGAGAAAGATAGACAGAAAGAATGAAAGACAGATGAACGATAGTAATAAAGAAAAAGAAAGACAGAGAGAATGAAAGAAAAGAATGAATGACAATAGAATAAAATAACATAGAAAAGGAAAGATAGAGGGAGAAAAAATAGAATAAAGAAAGATGGACATCTAGAAAGAAAAAGAAAAAGAAAGAAACAATAAAAGAAAAAGAAGGAAGAAAATTAGACAAGAAAAGCAATAAAGAAAAGAAATATAAGAGAATGAAAGAAAAAAGAAAGAATGAAAGATAGACAGGAAGTAATAATTAGAAAAGCAAGATAGAAGAGATGAACGAAGATTGGAACAACTAGAAGAAAGATTATAAAAAGAATGAAAAGATATGAACGGGAAGATAGACAGAAGTAAGAAAGAATAAAGAAAGATAGAGAGAATGAAAAAAAATTGAATGAACGAAAGATGGACAACCCAGAAGAAAATATAAAAGAAAATGGAAAAGAATGAACGAAAGATAGACAGAAAGTAAGAAGAAAAGAAAGATAAGAGAGGATGACAAAAATGAGTGAAGAATATATAAAAAATAATAAGAATAAGAAAGAAATACAAGAGAATGAAATAAAAAGAGTAAACGAAATACAGAAAAGAAAAAGAAAAAAGAATACATGTAACAACCAAATCAACTTGATAGGGTTCGAGAAATGAATGCTGTGATGATAACGGAATGTTTACCTTGCTATAGCCCGCCTGATGTTTTGACTCGATGATCCCATCCTGCGTTCTTGCTGAACACCGACGTAATTATGGCCAAGGCCCGTCGTAGATTTCTACGACGTAGCGGCAAGACCGCTATTACTATAGTAACCGCTCGATTTTTGCACACGGACCGCAAATTCTACGTCCGCGTTGAAAGTTGCAAAAAACCGCCCTAATAACAATCCCTTTTACGCGTTTTTTTTCAAAGACGCATGGTGTAAAATGACTCCACGGGATTGAAGAATCTTAAGTGAGTGTAGCTGTGTGCAAGTAGGAGGGGAATAGAGGGAATGTGGGAAAATCTTGCCCTGTACTATGACCAACCCAAAATTATCCATGCGCACAAGTCAATGTTACATTGAGGCGTGTGTGTGTGTGTGGGTGGGGGGGGGTTGTAGTGTGTGTGTGGTGGGGTGGGGTGTAGTGTGTGTGGTGGGTGGGGGTTGTAGTGTGTGTGTGTGTGTGTGTGTGTGTGTGTGTGTGTGTGTGTGTGTGTGTCAAATGCTCTGTGGAAGTTCATCACGATAAAGTCAATCTGCTTTCTGTGGTCCACTTCTTCAGCTATTTCCTGTTGTATTTCACATGAAAGATAATTTTTTTTTCTGAAGTCATGATGGTGTTCGTTTAGTACCTTGTGTGTTTCCAGGTGTTGCATTATATTGGTGTGTATGATATTTGATTATGTTGTGATATTTTGTTGCAGACAAAAGTAAGGTTAAGGACAAGGTAGTTCTGATTTGCTTTCTTGAAGATTAGTGTTATAACAATCATAGTCATAACTCGTACAATACTTTCTTGTGTCTGCATCAAAGCCATCCGATATTATGTACTGTACATATTGTCTTCAGCTCCCGAAGTGATTCCAAAGAGGCCACCTTGAACGCGTTATTGGTGAGATAAAATCAACGGATTCCAGCACATGTTGAAAGACAGTGGGTGATTTCAAGTTTGGTGTTGAAATCTGGTGTTAGTGTTGTAACAACACTAACACCAGCTATAACACCGTACTTGAAGTCAGGCCTGGTGTCGGGGTTGACCTCGAAAATTATGACGTACTTCCGGAAGTTGGTGTTGAAGCTGGTGTTGAATATCGTCTGCTGAACCGAGTACCGTGGTTGGTGTTTGTGATTTACATGTAATTTTTCCATTCATCAACACTAAACCCTAGGGCTTAGGCAATTCGTGAATTCAAGTTCGGTGTTGGTGTTAGTGTTGGCCTTGTGAGTGGCAGAGCCGACATGCTCGTGTGTGTTGGCTATGGAGAAATGATCGCAATCCAGACAAACCAGTCTGGCACAGAAAACCACTCTCCTGAAACAAAGTGAACGAGTAAAACAGGCAACCAAACAAATAAATAGTACACAGTTATCACACAGATTGTTTGACCCCTTTCAGATGATGAACATTCTGCCTTTGTTTATTTGCAATGTTATAGTATGTAATGTTTCATCAAGGATTTATTAGATAATTATTGAATATTACTTCTTTGAGTGGTTGTACAAACAATATTAATATTTACCATTGCGATTAATTATTTCCATGAACGAAGTGTATAATTTTGATTTTGACATTAAATTCAGATTATGAGATAATATTGTGAATGGTTATTGGAAAGTAAAGAGCCCAACCTCTGCATTTGTCGAATGTATTTTATTTTTCAAATGTATACATTAATTAATAACATTGAGAGTTGCGATGTAGTGATGCAAAGAAGTTTCCGAATGAATTATTTGGGAGAAAGTGTGTTGTTCCAAGAAAGTATAATATATATTCATTTATTTAGAAAGATTCTAGCATATAAAATGGAACTGCCTGAATAATTATCACAGTGGCAAAGGTATAATTTATAGGCAGATATATTAGAGAGTTATAGAAATCATTCTGGCATTATCAGCGACTTAGATCAGCTGAATTTCCAAAATCATAGTTTAAAAGAGTAAATAAAACATGCTGGAAATTAATAGTTTTGTTATACATAAATAAAAACTTCATAATACATTATGTTTGAAGGAAATATGTTCTTTAGTTTTGACAACAAATACAGGTCTCAATGGAATTTCTGCGACCAAGAGTATTATAGATTTGAACAAAAGGAAATTTATTACTTAGGGTCCAACTTACATTAAATGCAGTGAACGAGAACCATGTTTTTGTTCAACATGTTACAATTGTGTATGCGTTCAGACATATTAAGAATTATTAAATATATGTGTATTAACTATTCCAATATAGAGCTGTCGCAGAGTAAATATCACTAATTGCTTTTATGCAAAATCGGATCTGGATAGTCTAATATATAAGAGTTAATGGGTATTGGAATGATGAAATACATTAAATGATTCAAATTAGGATAAATTAATATAATATATTTTTTTGAGTTAATTTTTAAAGATTTATTACTTTGTGAAATTTAAGGCTAAAAATAATTTAGTTGATTGGATAACTTTCATTTGTAAATGACATAATAAAAGGAACAACACAGGCCGATGAATGATGTTTCTCATTAGGTTCAATACATCACCCCTAACTAACCCATAAGTGGAACAACCCAAAGCATAATATAAGCACAGCCTGGCATGTGATAAGTTTTGAAATATTCTAGTTATTTCATTTAAAAATCATTAACAAAGATGAAATATTACATTATAGATATTGAGCAGCCAGTTCATTGTAATAGCTATATTTTTCTATCTTTAATCAATATTCATATAGATGGGGTAATACGAGTCAACATTCCAAGATAAAAAAAGTAGCAAACCAAAATTGTGGGTGCTGTAGTATGAATGGGAGTGTAAACAACCCCAAAAGTGAAAAAAATCTAACATTCAATTATAATTGTAAGAATGAAGAAAAAAAATCTAGTTATAATGGTCAATAATATAAAAAAATTGTGGAATGTCTCAAAGGGATATAAAGATAATGCTGTATCTTAAGAATAAAAGCTATGGGATTAGACTCAGAGAATATGACCGATTGCTGCAGATAAAATACCGCAACATCATAAACACAAGGCAATTAACGGTATATGATCAAAATTATGCATTATTAATGGTAGAACTAACATGGGAAAAAAAAGAAAAAAGATAATTGTTCACATAAAGGTTTCACAATATGAATATATTATAGCTATGTACGCATTACAGACTGATGTAATTACTTCAGTTCAGATTTTCAGTTGTATTTTTTTTTAGATTTTGTAGGATCGTATGTTGGTACAAGTTTTCTTTACGAGTGTTTTACTCCTTGTTAGCAACGTACTGATGAAAACTTTGCATCATAAGTCAGTTGATTCATTTTTTGGTCTGTTTAG